>BHFT01001731.1:0-16404 GCA_004320025.1 Laticauda laticaudata
AGCTACTGAGTTTGAGACACACTTCCTTATTCAATTCAATGGGTCATCCAACATGACTTCGGTTCTGCTCACACTCATATGGGGAGGGAGTTTAGTGTCAGAGCACATTCTGCAAGTTCAGTCAAAGGTATAAGGTAGTAGAAGAGGTCTCTTTATAAAAGACTGGAAAACTGTTATCTGGGAGATAGCAAAATGCTCCATAGTCCAGGGGAACGATACAGTGGAAACTGACCTTTTTATGTGACATTTTTTAGTAAACTTAATGCTCCACAAAAGGATCCAAGACATATATGTCTAATGAGGATATCTGTCTTTATCGAAGAAACACAATCTGAAAATGCCTTTACATAGCTTGTGAAGTGTTGAGAGAGAAAACACTAATGAATTATGGTTTTCTGTTATTACACTTCGTAACAGGAAATGTAGGAAATACAAATGGAAAAAGCACACATCTTTTCTGTAGGGACAGTGGTAGATTTTGTGAAATGACCCCTACAATCTCAGCAAGCACATTAAGAAAGATTCCCACCCTCTTGCACTGTCTGAATAGCATTAGATACATAAAAAACTTGGAAGAATACTGACCTTTGGAAGAGCTATACAATTAGAATTGTATAATTCCATATATATTTTTTAAAAACCCTACTTTTTTTTAGCTATCTGTTTCTTGGAAACATGCAAATTTCTGCTTGTTTACCTGAAAGCAAGCCTCTGGGTATAAAATAATTTACTGATAGATGCACCACACTGCCCTATATTAATGATTCTAATATGTACTTGAAAGACTGCTCTGTATTAATGCTTCTAATATGTACTTGAAAGAGAGTACATTCAGTATTTATTTTTCTACTTTTTGAATGCAAAACATTTGGTTTTGGAGATATAACAACAGTTTAATGTTGAAAAGATTTAATCTTTTCAACCTATCTACAGTAACAAAAGCAAAACGTTAGTCTGAAAAGAACAGATTCTCCCAAAACAGTCCTAAAAAGGTTGTGTTAAGCAGGCATTATAGATAAATATTTTTAACCTGGAAACCAGTAATAAAAATTATAGTGTTTTGCTTGAGAAATATGAATTTTTTATATGTATCTATGGAGAAACCTGTTTTTGTTTTAAACAAGCTGCATTTCAGACAATAAATTGTAACAAGTTTGAACTAACTTAGCAAAAAACTAAAAATACACTAAAGTCCCTAGTCTCATTTTATTTATTTTATTTTAATGTATGTTGATTAGTGTACATTAAAATTGCATTAATGTTATTCAGTTCAGTTCAGTTCAGTTCAGTTCTATTCTATTCTATTCTATTCTATTCTATTCTATTCTATTCTATTCTATTCTATTGAGATGGGGTGTTTTATCTGTTTTAAGAAGGAGTGGAGATCATTCAGAGCACTAATAGCAGATTCCAAAAAAGTATGGCTGACATTGAAAATATGTATCTAGCTATGATTGAATTCTTGTAGCAAATATTTACTTTTAAAGGAATTTTAGGTATAATAATCACCTTGTTCAAAAAAGTGAACACCACTGAGAGTTCAATGCTGAACTGGATCATAAGAAGCAAGCAAGCAGTTGATCAGTAACACAACAAAACAAACTGGAAAGGGAAGATTGATTGGAAATTACCTGTCAAATGGTTTATATTGAGCATTTTCAGTGTTAATATTTTTTATTTAAAAATAGTCTCCATCAATTCTATGAAACAGGTGCAAACTTCTCATTCCTCCATCCGGCTCAAATAATGCTATGAGACAGCACAAATGACAAACAAATTTGCATGGCTTGATCAACATATGGCACCATTCTTTAGGAAATTTCAGGATTATATTGGTGAAAATTAGGTCATCTGAAACAAGAATTTGACCTCAATCTGGTCAAGATCTGTTTACCCTGATTTTTGTGCTAATCTTCATACAGTATTAGGATAGAAGCATTATACCACATGATTATATTGCACTGAGAATATTGTAACCAGTTATTAAGAAAAAAGACAAAAGTTACCATACTAAACACATTTCTCAGATGATTAATGTATATGAGTTATCAACCACTTCTGATCCTTATTTGCCACCTTCTAGAACAGGGCTGTCAACCTTGCGGCCCATGGGCCAGATGCATCACACATTGGCTATACTCTATCCCTGGTTTAGCAAAGGAGGAAAAAATTGTGATACATCATGTGATGACAATGTGTTGTTGTGAGTCTGACAACCCTGTTCTAGAGTTTACATATTTGTTTATTGGGAGCCCTCCAGCCCTCGAATTTCCTGCAGGCCATGGCAACGTTAACAAATTCATCCAAAAGCTGCTTGTCTTGTTTTTTGTTTCATTTTATTTAATCTTTTCCTGTTATCCAAAACTCCATAAAGTTATTTTTCAAGACAACTTGTATTATTTTATTTATTTTTATTTATTTATTCATTTTTGCCAATTGCTTACAAGATAATAGGTATAAGTAAAAACATAGTTATGAATACATATAAGAAATATAAAAAAAGAAAAGAAAAGAAACAATAGGACAGGGACGGTAGGCACGTTGATGATCTCTTAAGAAAGGGGTGAGATCAATAGTAGACAATCTAAGGTTAAAGTTTGGGGAAGAAACCACAGAGTCAGGTAGAGTGTTCCAGACATTGACCACTCTGTTACTGAAATCATATTTCCTGCAATCAAGTTTGGTGCAGTTTACCTTGAGTTTGTATGTATCTATTGTTTTGCTCTGTATTGTTATGGTAGAAGCTGAAGTATTCATTGATTGGTAGGAACATTCAATGTAGATTTGAATATAGCTATACTTAAGATTGGACCAAAGGTGGCATAGTTCAAGGTTTCTAGGTCTAGAATGTCAAGTCTGTGTGGCATAATAGCTATTCTGTAACGAGTCAGAAGGAGTTGGAGACTCTCCTGTTGAAATATTTCTGCACTTTCTCATCTGTGTTTATATTAGATACATGATGTGCGGTTCCAGACTGATGAACTGTATTCAGTTAGGTATTTGGTCTACAATGTTTTGTATTGCTTCTAAGTTTAGTAGTGTGATATTACCGCGAAGAAGAAAACCTGATTTGTAGATTAGGTTGTAACAACTTCTTAATGCCTTTTTTGCTGTGTAGTTTACAATGGGCTCTAGAACTTAGGAATCATTAGAGGATGAGTATTCCAAGTCCTTTACAGAGCTTGGATCGAATCAACAAATGGTCGTTGATTATTCAGCCTGGTATTTTAATTTGTCTGATTTTTTTTTTATTTTGCCAAATATGTAAGGACAGACTTATTTTGTCCAGATTTTGAAATTGCCATTGTCTTGACCATTCTTGATACTTAGTCAAGGTCTTTACGTACGAGTGGATCTCCGAGATGGTTAGCAGTATTGTTCTGTTGTGTTGAATAGCTTTACATCATTTAGCGAAAGAGAAACACAGTTGCTCTTTTGATATGATCCACAGAAAGGGTCATTTATGAAAGTATGAAAAGAGTTGGTCCTAGAACACTACCTTGGGGACACCCACGATTACAGCGTGCATGGATTTGATAGGACACTCCAATTTTTGACCATTTGTTGTCAATCTGTTGATAGGGAATGTTCTATCCAGCTTATTGCAGGGTGTGCCAGAGATAGTATAAGGATTTTTAGTTTTAGAGGGTTAAATTGTCTTTGTGTACCACTGAGATCAAAGGTTCTTACAGAAGTCTGTGTAGGATTGCGTCTATTTGCTTTGGCCTTGATTTGAGTTTGTTAGTGCCATATGTTTTTGCAGTGACAGAGTTGCCAGATTACAGGATATTTTTTCTCTTGAAGCCAAATTGTTTATTAGAGATTAGGTTGTTTTGTTTCTAAGTGGAAGATGATGGATTGGTTAAAAATTGATTCCATGACCTTTAACAGGTTGAGCATTAAAGATATTTGGTCTGTGATATTTTCAACTGGGGTCTCCCTTTTGAAGATGGGAATGGCTGTGGATAGTGACCTACAGTTTTGCAAGGAGCTGCGACCTGAAGATTTTTCAAAGAGTATCTTAGAGGTTCGGCTTATGGCAGTGGATAACTTTTTTAATAAGAGTCGGCACATTATTCCATCCAGTCCAAAAGATAGAGATGTTTTTAGATTATGTAAGTGCTTTTTCAACATTGTCTTCTGTAAAATCGATATGTATATTACATTAATTGTAGTTGTCTGTGAGTTAATAGGAAATACTGGGCATGATCCATTGCTGTTTACAAATACTGAAGTCAAAGAATGTAGATTAAAAGAGGCTGGCTTAGTAGTGTTTTGGTTCCATACTTTACCCATTAGTCCCTTTCAGGTGGGATTGCCTTGAGTCTTTTAGTTTGTTTGTTTACAAAATTGTAAAATTGCGCAACGTGGAATTTGTGCGTGAAGGTTTTCTCTTCTTGTTATTGCATTCCAGTTTTTATCTGGTGGCAATAAATTTTGGTATTCAGCTTTTGAAGTTTGGCAATGTGAACCGAGATTTGTTTTTCTGTCAAAAGTGATTTTCTTTTGGGATTGAGCTTCCTTATTGTTATGGGTTAATTTGTTTTTTTCTGGTTTGGAGTTCGTTAAGTGGTACATAGAGTTTTGATGACTCTTTTGACTTTCAAGTAAATATATTGAATGTTGGTAGTGGTCTATCTACACGTATAGGCTATCCAGTGAATAAAAATTGCCAATGAGGGAATAGAGAGATTGTTATCTATAAATCATAGTTTGCCTCTTTTGAATTATAATTGGTATTCGCGTCTTTTGTGGTTGGACGTCTGTTGAGACAAAAGTCAATCATGTTTGGTTCACTGTTGGAAAAGTTGTTTAATTTGTATTCCGTAAATTGAATTAACTATCTGCAGAAGATGAGATCGAGGCAGGTTGTTAAGTCTAGTGTTGTTGGTTACTCGTTGTTCTAGTCCCAATTGTTACTGCATCTGTGGAAGGTTGATGTGTGTGGTTCATTGTATATTCGTTAAGGATCCTTAATGTATGAAGGTTGATTGAAGTCACACCAGAAAGAATAAAAAGCAATGTGGGCAGGATGCTGCCCCAATGTTTGGTAGTGATATTTAGCTTGTTTGCATGTTCGATGTCCATAATCAGAGCTCTGTAAACATATAAGAAGCGAATTGTGATATTTAAGGACAGTTCACAGATGATGGTCTCAGGATTAGGCAAGCTTCTGTGTAATCTTGGATGGTTTTTAGATTGTAGGGACTTTTTATAGAAGATTCGTAACACGACTCCTCTGTGGATTTCACAAATCTTGATCAAGAAACATGATAGTCTTCTTACGTGGTAATGGAAGTCAGGGAGGATGCATTGAGCTTATGTTTCACAAGACAAAATATAATGTCGATTTAGCCCTATAATTTAAGTAAAGAGGAAATTCAAGTATTTTAATTCACAAAGTTTTCTGCAATTGAGTAAGCTTGCATTTAAGGCCAGTGGTGGTTGGAGTAGAGGTAGTTGGGCAATGGTGCCAAGTTTTGAGTGATTTGGATTGGATGGGGTGGGGTTACATGCCAGAGTTGGTGGTGTTGTGTGACTTTTCTTTTGATGTAATCAGCTCGGTAGTCATGTATAGGTCCTTTTTCTCCATTGTCTAGATCGTGTTTTTGAGTTCTGTGCAGAGTTAGCAGGAGCGGATTTCTTTGCAGTTTTGGTATAAGTCTGAGTCTTGAGCGAGTTTTTTATGGCTTGGGATTGGTTTTTGCAATGGCGTTTATTATATGAATGAATGTTGCGTTTGCTGGACTCATTTTTGTATACAACTCTACAAAATCTTGGGACCACAGAGCCGTCATTGTATTTGCACCCATGGGCCCTCTCTGGTTATTTCAATATGATATCTTCAGTTTGTTGTATTTGAGTTGCTTATTGATATCATGAAACTTTGATGATGTCATTCTGATCGTTGTGTCTTTGATGACCAAATAAAGATGGCATGTGGACATTTCTGTTTACGTTCCATGATGTCTTTGATGAGTAAGGGAATATTATTTGTGGAATTATATGAAGGGATAGTAATTGTTGGTGGCTGTGATTTGGTTGGTTATTTTTGGTTGTAGTTGTGATTGTAGTGAGGGTTAGTGGTTTGGTTGTTGTGGATTTGATTTTAAGTTGATAGGTACTCCATATCTGTCTGTATTTTTTTTTTTTTTAAGGAGATTAGGCTTGCTTGTATATTGTTTCAAAATGTGCTTAAGCGTTTCTTCTATTGAGTGAAGAGTAATTCTAATGCGTTTCAACTAAGGTTAGGGTACTCAGTTTGTTTAGCTTAGGAGAACATGATGGAGCATCGATAAAAAGAATTGTATCTGAAATTTTTAAACCATATGCAGCTAGGCTTTTGTTTTGCATTTAAGCAGGCAGGATTTGTCACATTAGCCAGCAATTTGATGTAAATTTCAACTTTCATTGATAGCTTCTCAAGACATCTGAAAGCATGTGCAGGAGTCTGGGAGGTCATTTGTAGAGTATTTTTTATTTTGTTTTGGTTTGGAGTTTTGACTGGCATGGTCAATGGCAATAGTACACTAAAAAAATTACAAAGCGAGTTAATGTGATAGGTAGACAGTTACTTAATGAATGTTGGAAATTAATAAATGTTTAATTGATATGCTAAAGAACAAATCATAAGTAAGGTTACTTATTACTAAAATCAATCAATCAATCAATTCGTTATTCAAATCACTGTAATCAAATAATTTTGCTAAGCAACAAAGGGCCTAATTTTTTACAGCAATTACTAAACACACTGGTCAATTAAATTCACTAAATCACTGTTTTACCAATCAGATATTCAGTAATTACACTATATGCACTAAAACACTCAATCATACTAATTGATAAAACAATAAATCAATTAATCATTTGATAAAATTAATTATTTTAAAGAAATTGATTTGAGATATCATTATCTAATCTTTGATATAGGTCTTGAGGTAGAAAGTTATAAGTTTTGAGATAATAAAGTAATGAAGTCGTACTGAGAGTCAGTAAAGGCTAGGTCCCACTGGCCAACGGATGCAAAAACGTATGCAAAACGGACACAGCGGACAAGCAAAATTTCGGGGATGCTCCATCCGTTGTCATCTGCTCCAAAAAGTGGCAAAATTTGCATAAACAGAACGGAAAAGAAAGGAAAAGAACGGACTGGGTAGTATGTAGTGGGGATGTTAAACGGATGTTCATAGGAAGCCTAGAGGATGTATATAGGATGCAAACCGTTCACTGCTCATCTCTTTCTATTTCGTGCTACTAACGCTATGTAGACGTTCCATGTACCTTTGTTTCCTCCCTCTTTCCGTTTTCAGCTGCAGCGGATGTGAGGTTGAGGGATGGGCAGAGGATACAGAGAGAATACATCGGACGTTTAACGAATGATAAACGGACATAGAACGTTTGTTGCTCGTATGTCACGGATTTACATTGTACACAGCGGAAAGTTCATCCGTTCACAAAGTTTTTGTGCAGCTCAAAACTTCTTGAGCAGATGAAATCTCAGTGGACGGATGCTCAGATAGAGCGTATGAAACACGTATGCAATGAGTACACAACGGATGCATAGCGTTTTCCAACATTTTTTAACGTTTACATCCTCTTTGCATCCATTGTGTACCTTGCATCCGTTGTGCAGTGGGACAGGGGCTTAAGTAAAGGGTTATTGCTTTGCTTAGCTGTTGCTGAAATCTGAGAATAGGTTTATAACCTCTAATAAACTGTCTGGAGGCCTCTTTTCCTGGGTTGGAGAAACAGCAGTTTCTTTGTGTCAAACAGGTTTTAACCTACTGAAGCTGTTTTCCTCTTTTCTCTTGAAAACAACCAGTGAGGAAGAGTTTACATTCTCTTTCTTGTTTTGTAGATTGAGTTTTTGAGATAGTAAAGATGCAAAGATGCTGAAGGAGGGGATCTCTGGCCCCTGCTTCAGCAGAGATAGACAGAACAATTCACAGGGAGGCAACAGTAAACTTTTTGTTTTTGTTTTCCCTTGATGAATGGGATTTCTGGCCCCCTCCTAGTCAATTTAAATACACTTTCAAAGCTTGTGGCTTTTAAGAGAAAGAGGCATGTAGATAGTTTTGCACTGGCAATTCAAACAGTTTATATTTTTACTATGTAGACTCAGATTTGCATTGAGCATTCACTCCTGGCTTCAATATAGTTCTGCTTCTATCACAGGAAATAAAATTGCTTCCAATCATCACAGGAGTTCAGTTATAACAATACTTCCCTACTTATTGGGAGTCCAAAGTTACTGTCCTTTTAAAGAGGGCATCCGGATTAGCAATTTGGTGAAGAAGGAAGAGTGGGCGGTGGGGGGGGGGATCAGTCTGCTTCACACCCTGGCTGCAAATGTCTGAAGACTGACTCACAGCTCCAGGTGCTCACTGCCCTGCAAGGATGGAATGAATCTCACCGTCTCACTGCCCTGCAAGGATAATCGTAGAGTCCCCGGTACTAGCGAGCCCCACCACCTTACCTTCTAGTAAGGATGGGTCAAATCGCAGATTGTTGAGCGCTTTTGAATGGAGCACTTTTGAATTTAGCGCTTACCGAGGAATGGAGCTCTTTTGTAGACTATGTTCTTAAGAGTATTGTGGGACCTAAAGTCTTCCTTTAGATTGGCATAAATGAATAAAATATCTGGCCTAGGAAGTGAGGGAGTGTTTTTAAAAAATGCATCCAGTATTTGAATCTTTCAACTCATCTGTCAGCCTTCAAGAATCCTTCTTCTGCTTGTCTTTCCGGCTGCCATAGAAACTGAGGGAGGGAAGATTAATTAGACTTTGGGGGGGGGGGGANAGACTTTGGGGGGGGGGGAGAGTGCTGGAGGCTTGAGATGGTGCACTGTAAACTTGGGAAAACTTTCTTGATTATGCTTACTTGCTTACTGCGCAGCTGTAGCCTCTTATTTATCCAGGCCAAGGTCAACCGTCCTGGTGATCCAGATGTCTCAAACACTACCTGAAGATGCCCCACATGCCCCAGTTTGAACTATTGGGGGTGGCAACATTGGCATAATTTTTTATATGTAATTTTTGCGCCTATTGCTTCAGATCTTGTATTCTTCTGATGCTACCATATCAATTTTCAATAAAAGTCCTTTTCTCTAAAACAATGGAGTCTAAGGTTTTCTTTCTTGGATTTTCTACACTATGGTGTAGAAATTCTCCTTTTTCCTTCGTGAAAATACGAGTCCATTCAATTTCTCTGTAAATCTCCTTATATTTGGGTTCTTGGTCTGAGCTCCAAGCTTGGCAATTCAGTACAAATGTTTTGTCACCATTTGAGGAGACATCGTCAATGTGCTTTGAAATGCTTGCAACCAAATTGCCAAGTTCGGAGCTCAGACCAACAGCCCAACTACCAACCCAAGCTACTTATATGCAAATACATTTCAACCTCCTTATATTCCTTTAGTCTTCCTTGAATAAGTTCCCCTTGTTCTGTGTCATTGGAAAAGTCACTGAATGAATGGTTGTAAGTTGAGGATTACCTGTAATGACAGTGGGAGACTGTATCAAAAAGGTCTTCTTCAGATGAGCTCTTCTTTTACGAGGTCTTGGTCTTTACTCTTCTTTTCTTTTACCATTCTAGTACTTCTTCAGGTTTTAACTGGGAATATGAATAACTTGAATTTTGCCTTATTAAAATTATTAAAATTAAATAAAAAATACAGCCAGCTGCACAATTAAAGGGAGAAATGTATGTGGAGAATTCACAACTCCAAAGAATTGCCAACTATAATAAATTTCTCGTCTTGCATATTACAACACTAGCCAAGGATTATTTTGTATGACAAATCCCTAGCATCTGTTTGCCTAGAATGGGAAGCCTGCACTGATATGATAACTCAGCTGAGCCATTTTAAGCACTGTAATTGCAACTCTAGGCAAAGTCATGGTAATTGCCTTTGGATCAGGACTGGAAACAGTATAGATCAGGAAGTAAAGTTTTGCTTCTGAAAATGGGTAAAATCAGGCTTGTTTTCCTTTGGAGTTTGGCAGAAAGCCTTTTCTGAGGTGTCTGTTCAAGCCAATTCAGTTCATTCAGGAATAACATATTCACATAGCCTACAGGAGTATCGAGAAGAGAAACTGGCTTCATCCTCAAAATGTGGCTAGAAGTGTTTATGCACATGGCAGTTTTGTTCTTGCTTATGAAAAGAGAAATCAAACATATCTTTTGGAAGAGTAGAAAGGAAATACAAGACGTACAATTGATGGGATAAAAAGCAGAAAAAATTCTCATATTAAGGCAGGCTCTTGAATCAACTTACTGAAGAAAAAAATGTTCAGTTCTTAGATCCATTTTGTAATTCTGATTTAGGTATTTTTTCAGCCTCTGAGATTAAAAATTTTTTCTGCATAATGTTGCACTGGTTGTATCATAAAGTTATGAAGGAAGCAGAAATCATAGCATTAATGAATAAGTACTAACCAAAATATAAACAAAAGTCTGATAAAACACTTGCAAAGCAACTGATGGACCACAGTAATACATAGTACGACTGATGCCAATTCATATTTTTTTCATACTTGAATCCAAAGCCTCCAACACAGGAAACACAATGTTGCCAGCCAATCAAGACAAAAAAAGCTACAAAACAGACAGAAGATATTAGAAACACCAATCAAGCAGAACACAGCAAACTCCAAGACCAATAAACACAGACTAAGACTCCCAACCAATCAGGATGAAGAAAAAAAAACAACCATTCTGGCACAGCATAGGCTAGTCTCAAATTTAAAACTGAAACGGCTGTGATAGCCTGACTCACAGACGAACACTATACAGAAGCCTGATGATGGCAGATGAGATTCTGCCAAAACATTGCTACAACTTTAAAAGCACAAGTATAATGATGGGGGAAAATACCCGAACAAAGCTGAATACCATACATGTTAGTACCCGCAAAAACTTAAGAACATGTATATTCTAATGCAGCTGCGGTACAGCTTCTGGTCCAAGTGTGGTGGTGTTATGTCTATTAAGAGTTATGTCTATTAAGACATAATAGAGACCTAGAAGATGAATAGACCTATGGAACAGCTGTCCTGCCCTACATAAGAGGTACTACAGACAAAATCAGTAAGATACTACACAGACATCACATCAAAACTGCCTTCAAAACAGACAAAAAATAGCAGTCATCCTTAGAAATCGCAAAGATAAAATTGACTATTTTTCAGGGTTTGTAGTGCTCTGAATTCATCTTTTTGCAAGTTATTTTTTGGTGGTTTCATTGTGCATAGTATATTGAAAAAAGACCTGAAAGCATGAATAGAAGTGCAGAAATGCAGTAAAAAAGCTGGAACACACCTCCTCACTAGTCCAACATATGAAAGCCACAGGTCACAGGCAAATCAAACTTCAATGGGCCAACCGCGAATAACCTAGCCATCTATAGAAAACGCTCAGCGCTAATCAGAATCTCATACAGAGAAGCGCATAAGAGATTGAAAAAAGACCTAAGCCCACTGGAATAGAAGAGATGAATTCACCAGACTGTCTAATCATTTGGAAGCCTGCACTTCACTCAATATAGCAAAGATCCTCCACACCGACAAGCAGGCAAACACTTGGGCACAAACAGACTCCCTCTGATACCTCCAAACTCAAACACACCCAACAGGCACCCAGATGAAACCTAGCTTCGCTAATAGATTATAGCCACTCCTTTCACGCGGAAGCCAAGCTGCACTGAAAGCTCCAACACAGAAACAGAGTGTTGCCAGCAATCACAGCCACAAAAACAGACAGAAGAAACCAGAAACACCAATCAATACAACTCCAAAGTCCAATAACCACAGAACCAAGACTCCCCACAATCAGGATGTAGAAAAAAACATCCTGGCACAGCAATAGGCTAGCCTCAAATTTAAAACCAACGGCTGTGAGACCTCTGACCCACATACAAACTCCATACAGAAGCCTGATGATGGCAGATGAGATTCTGCTGAAACGGTTGCTCCAACTTTAAAAGCACTACAATGACGTGGGATAAATACCTCGAAGGAACGCTGAACTGCATTCATTGTAGTACCTCTCGCGAAAACTTAACAGCATAAACAGCATAATAACTATCCAGCAGACAAAGGGAATGCCACAGTAGTAATGGATAGAAAAAGCTACGCGAAACAAAATTGACAGATCTACTCCAAGACTCCACATACAAACCTATAAAACAAGACGATGCCACATATCTGGAAAATTAACACAAGAAGAAAAATTATAACCAGCCACATAAGCAAAGAAATCGCAACAGCCGATCATGCCAAGAGAAAAATCTTCTAGATGCCCCAAATTATACGGCTCCCAAAAATACACAAAGAAGGCATACCTCATCAGAGCCCATAGTCAGCTCAAAGGAGCACATTACAAAACCTAGCTAAACACTTAGCAAAACAACTACAGCCCCATGTGAACCGCAGCTTCATATGTACAAAACTCATACTCTCTCTTAGAAATGATCAAAGATCTACACGTGGAACAGAAGATTGCTTGTAAGTGTTTCGACGTGGTTTCACTATTCACATCAAGTCCCGATAAAAGAAACTCTTGAAATCATACAAAATAAATTACCGAACCAGCTAAACACTCATGGAACTAATAGAACACTGCCTAACCAAACACATATTTCCTATACAAAGGGCAAAGATACAAGCAAATTGAAAGGAGCCCTATGGGATCACCACTGTCACCCATCATTGCAAACCTGTTCATGGAAGAATTCGAATCCAGAGCCCTGCTAATGCCACCGCTGACATACCCACAACTATGGTAAGATACATCAATGACACATTTGTGATTTTGGCCCCATGGAAAAGAAACCTAAACAATTTCCTACACACACCTAAACAGACACATACCCCAAAATCAAGTTTCACTATGGAAACGAAATAAACAAACAACTACCATTCCCAGATGTACTAATCTACAAAAGAACAGATGGCACACTGGGACACACCGTATACCAGAAGAAAACACACACCAACCGCTACCTCAACGCCACATTCCCACCACCACCCAGGACAGATAAATTCCATGGTGAAAACTACTAAATTACCAGAACGCAAACGCCTGCAGACAAGAAACACATATAAAGGACTGAACTATTGCACCCTGACTAAAGTATTGACAGCCAATTGGCTTCCAGAAAACAAAATCACCAGCCTGATCCACAAAAACACACCAAGACTTAACAGAGATCTAGAAGATCAACAGACCTTGTGGAAGAGCTGTCCTGCCTACATAAGAGGTACTGACCGACAAAATCAGTGAGATACTCAACAGGCATCACATCAAGACTGCTTCCGAGCAGACAAAAAAATAGCATCCATGCCTTAAAACCCCAAGAGAAAATTGTGACCTGGAAAAAACGCAAGGCATATACGAAGTATCTCTGTGCATCATGCCCGGGCACATACATTGGACAGACCATAGAAGAATAAGTAGCCACGCCTGGATGAACACAAAAAATGCAGTAAAAAAGCTTGGAACACACCTCTTCACTAGTCCAACACAATTAAAACCAGACAGGTCACAACTACTCAACTTCACAGGCACTAAAACCCAAGGCACCAATGTGAAAACCCAGCCTACAGGAATCAATCAAGAAGCAATTAGAGATTCGAAAAAAACTCTGAAAGCATGAATAGAAGAGATGATTTCCAACGACGAACTGGTCGAAATGCATCTTGAAGCCTGCACTCTCAAATGGAAAGATCTCCACACCACAACCAGTCGGGCAAACACCTGGGCAACAAACAGACTCCCTTTGATAGCTCCAGCTCAAACACACCCCCACACAGGCACCGCAGATGAAACCTAGCTTCCTAATAGATAATAGCCGTCCTTTCACGCGCAAGCCAATCTGCACTGAAAGCTTCCAGTGCAGGAGGCAGAGTGTTGCCAGCCAACCAAGCCCACAAAACAGACAGAGAAACAAGAAACACAATCAAACAAGCTCCAAGTCCAATAAACACAGACAAGACTCCCAACCAATCAGGATGTAGAAAAAATCATCCTGCCACAATAATAGGCTAAGCCCTCAAATTTAAAACCAACCGGCTGTGAGACCTGGACGCACATACAAACTCAATAACAGAAGCCTGATGATGGCAGATTTGAGATTCTGCTGAAACATTGCTACAACTTTAAAAGCACTACAATGACGTGGGATAATACCCGAAGGAAGATGAACACCACATATTTTTATATATATATATATATATAAACAAACCATATATATACAGTATGCATACATATATATATATATACTGAATGGGATCTGAAGAGCCACAAAATCTAATATCATTCAATCTAACCCAACCCTATCCAACCTAGTCAGAATCCTCATAATATTCTGGTAATTTCACATGGAGATTTCAGATGAAAATGCTATAATCTCTACTGCTTTCAGGTAAGACTTAATGGGACCTTTGGTTTTCAACAATTATTAAAATTTTCATGGGACACCTTAGATGCATCACACTTCAAAATTGTGCCAACCCCTAAACTAGAAGAAGTATAAGAGAAGTATCTTTCTCATTTCTTTTGAGGTGTCTTCATGTATTGTTCAAACTATGTGTCTCAGTATTTTTTCCCTCTTGGGCCCAAGTTACCTTGTATAGCATAGATTACAGTGTTCTTATTCTTAATCTTCCACTTCTTAAAAAAAAAGATTCATCCACTTAGATGCTTTTTCAAGCGGAGAGGGATACTTTCTCAAATTCTTTTTTTTTTATGGAAAAAGTTTTGACATGTTATGTGGACCTTAAGCCACCTTTATCAAAAAAGAAGTTATGTAAGCCAGGGTTCCTTTTGTTTCAGAGTTATTTTCAAGTTTATTGAACAAATAGCAGTGCAAATCTGAAAACACAATCCCTAAATAGTATCAGAAGAATTTATTTCCTGAAACCAAACATATTTGAGACATTCTTAGAGAGGCTCACCACCCCTTTCATCATTTGTTTACAACATGCAGTTAATCAAACATGAATACCTTGAGATCCAATTAGTTTCTTCATAAAAACAACCTCTATTAGTGTATCCTGGTAAATGTGTATATTTAGCAATGAATGAGAGAAATTCAAATTAAATTTTGTCATTTACAAAGCATTTGGTTAGCTTGCTAATAAATGTTAGGATTTTTCAATTCAATTCCCCATCTCTCACAAATGTTACAAATTCAAGCATGACAAATTTTGGATTTCTGCCAGAGCATCTCCTTGGCTCGTATTGTGGCATCTCTGCAACTGTTGTTTCCTCAGTGATTCTCCCCTCCCCCCATTTTGAAAATGTCAAATTCCCTTATTGGTTTCAGAACTATGGTTTTCTTTTTCATCTCCATGGCAGGTCTTTTGCACCTTCTGTACAGGTAAGATTTGTTGCCTTTTAAAAAGACAGAGTGCAATATTGCATTGTCAGAAAGGGTCTGGATGAAACTGATAAGAGATAAACAGACCAGTAGACAGGAAATGTTGAGGCAAAGCTAAGGAGCTAATTTTTTACTCTGCAGTTTCAGAACTCAATGACCATTCAAGGAGAGAGAGGCAACCATGCTAAAAAAACAACACTTTTCTGATATGCCTGTTCAGTCAAAGCTTGACAAGCATTTCACCTTGTACAGCATAGATTACAGTATTCCTACTCTTAATCTTTTATCGTAATTCAGCTGTAGCAGATTCTAGGCAATCAGAACAGAAAATGGCTTAAGTACATAAAGTTTGGCTTCAACACATTATGGCTTTAGTACATTATTTAGTGAGAACATAATGATTTGTATTTGAATAAAGCATACCTTTGTTGGAGATACTGAATTTATCTGAATTTAGGACAATTTTGGCATCATATTGATCTGGAAAAAATTTTTTAGATATTTTTTCATAGAAAAGAATGTAGCCCCTGTTACGACATATTCAGTTAATCTAAAGATGCTAATTGTTTTTTTAGGAAGCCAACTTTTTAAAAGGGAAAATAATATTCCTTTCGAGTACGTAGAATAAAACAGGAAAAACTGAGATTAAATTCATTGGTAATACAGTTGTGGATTTCTGTGAACTCAGATTTAATTTTGTAATGCAGAATAAATTCAAGAAAGATATATTTATATAGAATTATGCTCTCATTATGACCTTTAACTGTGTGAAACAGTGCATCATAGACATCAATGTTTTCACCAAGGTACCTCAATTTACAGAATATGTCTAAAATCTGGGACCCATGATTCTGGAGGGAATTAGGGGAAGTTGTAACTGTTTCAGTGCTAACTGGTTGCTGCTGAATTGCTGGGCTGCTTCTGTGATCACATGATCTTCATTTTCTGTAAGGAATGTAAGTCACCTAACAGTTGGGTTGGAAATATATAAACCAGGATAGACATTTTAATACTGTCTCTTTAAG
>BHFT01001732.1:0-15291 GCA_004320025.1 Laticauda laticaudata
TGGGTATGATTCTTTGCTGGATTTCTGCGCTGATGGGGGAGGCTTTTATTTTGGATCTGGTGGTTTTTTCTAGGTAGCTGGTGGGGTCTGTGTTTAGATGTTTGTATGTGGGGTCTTGGAGTAGGTTTGTTAACTTGGTATGGTAGTCAGATGAGTTCATAACCACTGTTGCGTTGCCCTTGTCTGCTGGTGGGATTATTATGCTGGTGTCTTCTTTCAGTTAAGTAGTGCAGTTTGTTCTTCTTTGGATAAGTTGCTTTTGGGTGGTTGTAAAATGAGTTATTTAGAGAGGGTCAGAGGTGGTATTCTTCCGGTTTGGCCCAGTTCTGCCAAGCCAGTAGCACCGATGAGCAGCAGAGACTGAACCAGTTCTCTTTGACACTCTGCTGTTGGGCCCACCCACCTGCCCAGGCTCCCATACTAACCCTTATTCCCTGTTTTTGAAGCACAGCTACTTTGTGCAGCACAGTAGATTGCCGCGCGGCATCTGCTGAAACAACAGGGAGAGTGCAGGCTAGCATGAGGTGAGTCAATAAGCCTCTGAGCCTGCTCAAAGTGCACATTTGGCCTACATGTGTTTGCGCAAAATGTGTACATGCATGCAAAACATGCCCACCAAGCCACGCCTACCGAACCAGTGGTAAAAATATTTGAAATACACCATTGGGAGGGTATATATGTTTTCCTATGTGCAACTCTGTATTCTGTTTCCTTCTTTTACTGACGATAAAATATGTATTTAGACAAGTTTTTGCAATAGGTGGAAAGAATATCTTCATACCCAGCTGAACTTCTCAGAGAATGCAGACTAATGATATGTCTGTATCTTTAAAACAGTTTTATATTGTTCATACATAAAGAATCTTTTATAAGAATTATTATCCTTGCTCAGAAAAGAAGTAAATAATTTAATTGGTGCTACACTTACAATTTTCAGTACTTTTGCTATGGCTAAGCATTTTGTACCCGCACAATAAATTAATAATTAGGAACACTCACTTTTTAAATGAACCAAAAAGAACTTAATGAATCTGCTGGCAGTGCTTTATACCAGTTCTAATAATTAAATATTTTCCCCCAGCAGTTTCACCAAGGTTAGATTACACAGATTTATTTCAGAGAAGTCGAAAGACTTAATATACTAGAATTTGCCTAACAGTACAAAGAAAATGTGCTGTTTCTGTATGTGAGTCTTAACTGTTTGAATTTTGAGTTTTCTCCCACCTTTTCTCGTCAGTACTCAGGTGGCTATCCAAGTCTTTGTCCATTTTTTAATATTTTTAAAAATTCTTTCTTTTGGTCATAATTAGTTTTCCAGCTTTTATACCTGAGGCTTTGGGCATATATATTCCACAGCTTGTAGTAATCCACACCTTGTCATCACATTAAATTTAATTTGTCTGTGTGACAGCATTTTGCTTATATATGTAGTACTTTCATCTCTATAAAATATTAATATATTTCTGATCACATACTGTGATGCAGACATTAATTTATACTTGAGTGGTACTGGAGCACTTTGGAATTATGCATATATTCCTGACAGTATTTAAGGATTTCAGTATAATATTGCTGTCAAACCCTGCCTGCAATCCTCAAACCTTATAAACAAAATTTTCATGGCTTGAAGATTGGGTTGCAAACCTCACATTTTTTCATAAACCCAATACATTTTATTCCCTTAATTGTCACAATAGTTACCATTAAATTAAATAATTATTAATTCACTTGCAAGAGGTCACACTCTTCTGAGTTTTGATGGATCTTCTGGGGAGCAATGTATCAAATAAGTCCTATCTTATTTTTCTTTTCCTCAAACCATAAGTGGATTACAGGTACATGTACTGTTTCCACATTCTATATGTGATTGCAGAAATGTGCCCCATTTATATGTCCATAAAATTATTATTTGTGGAACAAGAAATGTATGCTTCAGCAGGTTAGCAGATGAAGACAAGGAAAAAACTCTTGAGTTACTGACATGGTATTTCACAGATGTTATTTTCTCTATTTTTGAAGCTAGTTTCTTGTAGCTGAAAACTTTGAAGGTACAAATTTTCTTTCAAAATAGCATAATCTGAATGAAGATGTTTTATACCTTTCTTATACTTTGTTAAAATATGTGAGTTAAAATCAATTTACTGATCCCTTCCCAGAGATAGCAATTTTAATATGTTGCAGGTGAAATAAAGAGCTTTTTGCACCATAAAAGCTAGCATATATAGATGCATATATTTATTGTTGCATGCAAAAGATCTAAAAATTAATAAAACACAAGAGGTAGTTATAGTAATTTTGCAGTATTTCTTTACTGGATCCAAATGTATCCATGATAAGAACCCAGTGGCTTTTTCAAATTAATGGTAGTGACAATTTTATCTCTGTCAATTTAGTTTGAAATTTTGCAACATGCAACGAAAAATTCAGAATTCTATAAAAAGTTTAATTAAATACCATAAGAAAATCAGGTTGCATGAAATATGTTAATTCACTGTTATGCACAGAAAGTTCACTATTAAAGTTCTTTTTAATACAACTTTATTCAATTTCAAGAAAAAAATTAAATACAAAATAACTATAAAAATGAGGGGGAGGGAATTCAGAAGAGGAAAAGATTAAAGTTCTTTTCCAAAGCTTTTATCATTTTGAGATATCTTCAACAATCTGTCCAGGAAACTTCTTCTAAATAGTGGTTTCAATGAGTTTGATTTAAAGTCTGATCTGGAAAGAAAGTTACAAAAAGAAAGTTGAGGTTCTGACAGGATAAATTCAGTTATGTCAAAAAAGTTGAAATCAGAATCCCTGCACCAGGACTGTCAAACTGAAGGCCCGTGAGCTGAATCCCGCCCGCAGGGTGCTTAGATCTGGGCTGTGGGACCACCCTGGAAACAGAAAAGGACCAGCCCATGGTGCCTCTGCCAGTGGCCCTCCCAAGCTCTCTTTTTGCTGGCAGAGGGCTGCGGGGGGACATTGCAGCTAGACATGGAGCTTGGGAGCCTGTTTTCTCTGGCAGAATGTTCAGGCAATCACAGGCACCCCAATATGAGTGACATCAAGCTGGCCACAACCACCCCAGCCCCCTGAGGTCACACGCTACCCTGATGCAGCTCTCAATGAAATTGAGTTTGACACTCCTGCCCTAGACTAAGTTCAAGAAAGGTGGCTTCTGAAAAAGATTCTAATAAAGTTGATTCAAAAGAAAAAATAGCACCTCGGATAGCACCATGCAATGTTTATTTTGGAATATCTAGAGAGGAAGGTTCATCTAATTATGCCCTATGCAGCATTCCTTTTCCTTAAGCAAATTGAAGTAGTGTAGCACCATGCACACACTTGCTGTTTTGGTCCTGCAAGGCCTATGCTATGTTTGTATTGTGGACTGAGTGTAATCATGCATCACATGGAAACTGAAAGATGTAGCAGGAAGATCTAAGTGATACTTTAGTACAGTTCTGTCAAATTTGCTGCATTAAAGAGAAAACATTTTATTTTATAGGAAAGGCAGGAGATACTCAGAAAGCATTAGTAATGAAAGGATTTCAAGATTTTTAACTAAAAAAATTATCGCAAAGGTTTAAAACATGTATGGAAAAGGGTAACACCCCAATTCCCCAAAAGGTGAGATGAATATTGAAAAACCTATAAATTTAATTTAAAGAAAATGAACAGATATATTTTTTTCTCCTTGTCTTATAACAATGGTATTTATCCCAGTACGGTTGGGGTAAGATCAAGGGAGGAAGTGCTACATAGACTTCAGTGAGATATTTATAATACCAATATACAATCTTGAAAACTGGAAGAGGGATTTCTTACCTTGATAGTAAGTTTATTATGGTAGCATTTCTTTGAATGTGTGAAAATCCAGAGTGGGATGCAAAAGCAACAAAGTCAAAAAACAGGTGAAGTCCCTTTAATTCCTTCAATTTGGCTTCAAAGGTCCAATTATCATTGACTGGAGAAAAAACTCCCACACAAACAGTTGCGAAAAGGAAGAACTTCCGTTCAAACTCAAACATATAAATTATAAATAGAAAAAAACAACACAAACCACACTGAAGCAATTAATGAGATAAGGGCTTGAAGACGTCCACAGATATTGAAATACACACACTGGGAAGGACGCCAGAACTCAGATAAGAACAAACAAACTATAAATATTTTCACGCTTTGCTTCCAGCACTGGCCCACGCACAGTTTGTCCTTTGAAACAGTCCTCACAGCTGCAGTCCATGAAGGGGATCCAGGCCCTTTCCTCCTTTGTAGACCACACCATTCACATTTTCCCCTTATCTGCTCCTCCCTGAGTGCCTAGGATGAAGAGGGAATGGGCCTGGGTCTTCCTCTGAATGCCCAGCTGGCCTGTGCCCTTCCCCAATTTTCTCCACAACCTCTGGAGCCACACTCCCACTCCCTGTCGGCTGTTCCTCTTCTCCCTCTGAGTCAGATTCTAATAGGGGCATGACAGAATGATTTGAAATGCTTCTTCTCAGATTTCTTTCCACCTAGGCTGAATTAATGTTTGTTAGATAAATTGCCTGCAGATTCATCTTCTCTCTTACAATTGTTCATGTCTACTTTTCTCTCTATTACTTTCCCCATCTCCGTACAATTTTTCACATTCTAGGAGTATCCAGTAAAGATGAAATATGAATGATGCAAAGCAGCAAAAATGCATTTCTTTACATAACACACAGTAAAATTATGAAATTTGTTGTTCATATTATGATTGCTACTAAATAGCAAGGATGTAAAATAAAATGAGATTAATGTAAGGACAAAACTTTTAATATGTTAATTAGCACTCCACAAAGCTTTGGATCAAAGTATTCATTCCAGGTACCTGGATGAAGAAAGTACCCCTCACTTCATGAGCATCTGTACTACTTTGCTGAAGAAATTTTTTTTTCTAAATCAAGGGGACTGGGACCAGTGGTTTGGCCCACCTTGACATTCTGAATTGAAATACCTAGGGCAGCTGCATTGTGTCTGTGATGCAAAGTGCCACAGAGGTAATATTTTTATTCTATCAATATATCTTTTAATATGTAAGTGGAAAAGTGTTCTTACAAATACCTTGCTTGTAGGCCTCTCATATTTATCTGGAGGTTGATCATTTGAAAATAGTAAGTATGGCCAGGCAGGGCTTTGGCCTCATCCAGCATTTTTATTTTGATAAACTAAAGAGCAAGGACAACTGTAATTTTAATTGATTATGGGCAACCAGATATATTTTTGGTGATCATCAGATAACTCTGGTTTGTTTGATGATCCATTTGGCTATCTATAGTGTTCTCCAATACTAACGTTAAAAAACATCAATACTTTCAATCCCACTTCTTTGAAGTCCAACTTTCATTTCCTTAGAGCAACACAGTAAATACTATTGCTTGCATTGTTGGCACTGCTCTGGTCTTTGTGAGGGCAGACACATCACAGCATCTGAATACCTTTTCCAAGGCTTTCATGGCTACTCTGTCAAGTGTTAATCTATGGCATATTTCTTGATGAGGGACTTTTGAGGCACAAAGTTTGTCTGACACCAATATTAGTAGGCTTTAGATATCAAATTACTTTTAGTCAGACATTTACAAGTTTCTAACACAAAGCCATGAAAATATATAATTTATGTAGTCTTTTTTGACAGAAGCCCCTTTAAATCCTGTTAAATTGTGTAATACTTGCTCTAAGATAAAACAAAGAAGACTTCTGTGGTATTTTAAAGATTATGCAAGGTAAATTAAATGAGTGGAATCAGCTACCATGCAGAAACAACAAAAACTTCTAAGCATTTGAAACTGTTATTTATTGGAATGATAAACAATCTTTAAGATGGCAGTAGAAACATCTGTTTTGGCTACAAGACACTATAATGCTAATTCTCTGCAAATTCTATGGAAATGAATGTACTTATTTATTTATTTATTTATTTATCTATTTATTTATCTATTTATTTATCTATTTATCTATCTATTTATTTTTTTATCTATCTATCTATCTATCTATCTATCTATCTATCTATCTATCTATCTATCTATTTATTTATTTATTTATTNATCTATCTATCTATCTATCTATCTATCTATCTATCTATCTATCTATCTATCTATCTATCTATTTATTTATTTATTTATTAGATATATATGGCCACCTATCTGAACAAGCATGACTCTAGGATGGTGTACAATAATCCAATAAAACAATCCATCTATAAAAACATTCATATAAGTATATAAAAAATCAAGGTCAAAGATTAAAATAAGAGTAAAAATATACATAGTATGGAGACAGTATCTGCCTCAATAGTATAGTCATCTGAACATATCTCTGGTTCCCTGGAATCCCAGGTCTGATGGCATAATTTGTCTTAAGGGACTTATAAGAAACCAAAAGGAATGGAGCTAACTGAATCTTGGGATGGGGAACAACATATTCCATAGGTGGATGCCACAGCAAAGATGGCCCTATCAAATGTATGTCCCTAGCAGATGGTGCCAAAGCATGCCCTCTCTGCCATAGCTAATGGGATGGGTTGGTATAATTGTGGAGATGTTCCCTCAGATAACCTGGTCTTTAAGACATAAAAGTCTTTAAGACATAAAAGTCTTTAAAGTTTAAAATCAACATTATGAATTGTACCCAGAAGCAAACTGGCAACAGTGCAGTTTGCAGAGAAGAAGTGTGATGTGTGATGTTCTTGGAGGATACATCACTCCCTGCACCACTGCATTCTGCACAATAGAAACTTCAGGATACTCTTCAAGGGCAGCCCAATGTAGAGCACCTTACAATGTCCAATCTAGAAGTAATTAGGATATCGGTGACTATGAACAGAGTCTCTCTGACTCCCTGATCTAGGAATGGGCATAACTGGTGCAGAACATGAAACTGTGCAAAGGTCACCATAGCCAGAACTGCAATCTGCTTTTCAAGCAGAAATTGTGAGTGTATGAGAACCCACAGATTGCACACTGCATTTGTTTGGGACAATGCAATGCCATCCAAAACCAAAGATAGCATAGTTCTTGAACCAGTTGGCCCTAAACATCAAAACCACTTCATCTTGCCAGGGTTCAGTTATTCTGTTGTTCCCCATCCAGACCCTCACAGCTTCCAAACATTGGTATGAGACATTCATGACATCACTGAATTCAACAGGGCAGAGATATTGAGTTAGATATCATCTGATTAGCTTCATGTGGATGTTAAACAGGATCTGAGTGAACTGAGCACTATGACATCTCACATAAGAGACTGAGGGTGGGACATTTAGTTGCCAGTCAACATTGACTGGAATGGATCCTGAAGGACCAGCTGCTCTCACCCTCAATCCTCTGGAGCAATCCAGAAGATACCAGGTTCAAAATATTGACAGCCACCAAGAAGTCAACTAGGATAAAGAATAGATACATAATACTCATCCAACCTACACTAGAAGATAATCCAAAACTGCAACAATGACATTTCTATCACATACATCTGGATAATTTGTTTCATCCAAGCCTCTCTGGAGCTGTTGTACAACATCTTTTCAATTGCTTTCCCAAAAATGGGGAGTAGAAGACTGGATGAAAATTGTCCAGTTTAGTGGGATCCAGCATTGAATTCTGCAGTAAGGGAAAAGCAAGGCCTCTTTAAAAGACAAAAGAGAACCGCTTCACTCAAATAACAATTAAACACTGCTAGAAGACCTTCACTCACATAGTCCCTCGGCCACTCTTAAACAATCTAAAACTCTTGTATAAGGGTGCAAGGACTTTTAATCATACTTAACAGATGTTACTGCTGGTTTCACTATGATTGTTGCTCTAGTTATATATATATATATGTATATATATACTATATATATATATGTATGTCGTATATATTTTATAATATATATATATATATATGTATGTATGTATTATGTGATATATATATATATATATATATATATATACTTATATATATATATATGGTATGTATGTATGTATGTGGTGATATTAGTATTATAAAATATATATATATATAATATATTTAATATATAATATATATTTATACCGGGGGCTTTTGTTTTTTAAAGGCTTCCTTGGGTATAATCCCACGTCATTGTAGTCTGTTTAAAAGTCTGTAGCAACGTTTGCAGAGCAATCTCATCATGCATACATACATACAGAGTTCTGTGTGGATTGGCGGCCCACAGTTCCTCTGTTTCAAGATGATTGGAAAGCTCGCAACACAAGAACAGAGTGTTGCCAGCCCAACCAAAGCCACAAAAAGACAGAAGAAACCAGAAACACAATCAATCAAACTCCAAGTCAATGAACACAGACCCAGGCTAATAGGCCAATCAGAATAGACCAGCCTCAAATTGTTAAACAGAGCGGAACTGTGAGACACACATCCACACAGAAGCCTGATGATGGCAGATGAGATTCTACGGAAACGTTGCTACAACTTTAACAGAACTAACAATGACGTGGCGATAATACCCGAAGGAAGCTAAACAGCACATGATATATATATATGTGTGTGATTGGTGTGTGTTGATGTGTGTGTGTGTGTGTGTGTGCTGTTCAGCTTCCTTCGGGTATCTATCCCACGTCATTGTAGTGCTTTCAAAGTGTAAAGCAATGTTTCAGCAGAATCTCATCTGCCATCATCAGGCTTCTGTATGATGTGGGTCTCACAGCTATTTGGTTCAAATTCGAGGCTGGGGCCTAGTCCTTGATTGGCTGGGTCTTGTCTGTGTTCACACTGGACTTGGAGCTTGATTGATTGGTAGTTTCTGGTTTCATTCTGTCTGTTTTGTTGCCTTGTGCATTGCGCTGGCAACACTCTGTTCCTGTATTGGAAGGCTTTCAGTTGCAGCTTGGCTTCGTGTTGCAAAGGACGGCCTATTATCTATTTAGGAAGCATAGGTTTTGTCTGGGTAGCCTTGGTGGGGGTGTTTGAGCTGGAGGCGATCAGAGGAGTCTTTTGTGCCGCAGGTGTTTGCCTGGCTTGGTGGTGGTGAGATCTTTCTATTTGAGAGTGCAGGCTTCCCAAGATGGAATTGACAGGTCCGGGTGGAATCGATCTGCTTGCTGTTGCATGCTTTCAGGTGTTTTTTCAATCTCTATGCGCTTGCTCTGATAAGCGTTTTGTTGTGTTTTGTTGGGTTGGGGTCTAGGGATGGGGTTTTCTATAGTGGCTAGGTTTGGTGCCATTGAAGTTGATGTTGTTGACCTGTGGTTTCATGTGTTTGGAACTAGTGAGGAGGTGTGTTCCAGCTTTTATTACGCATTTTTGTGTTCATCCAGGCGGGTACTTATGTCTTCTATTGGTCTGTCCAATGTATTGGCCGGGCATGATGCATAGGGAACTTCGTATATGCCTTGGTTTTCCAGGTCAATTTTATTCTTTGGGGTTTTTAAGGATGGCTGCTATTTGTTTTGTCTGTTTTGAAGGCAGTCTTTGATGTGATGCCTATGTAGTATCTTACTGAATTTTGGCCTGTAGTACCTTTTATGTAGGCAGGACAGCTGTTCCATAGGTCTGTTGATCTTTCTAGTCTCTGTTATGTCTTGTTGTGTTTTTGTTGATCAAGCTGGTTGATTTTTTTGTGGAAGCGTTGGCTATGTCAATACTTTTAGTCAGGGTGCATAGTTCAGTCTTTAATGTGTGTCTCTGTCTTAGGTTACACCTGAGCGTTGTCTGTTGTAATGTGTTTTGGCCACGGAATTTAACCATTCCTAGATGTTACTAATCTACAAAAGAACAGATGGCCACCACTGGGAAACACCGTCCGTATACCAGAAGAAAACACACACCAACCGCTACCTCAACGCCCAATCCCACCACCACCCAGCACAGATAAATCCTATTTCTGCATGATATTTCAATACAACTTTAAGATTCTTTCTTTTTATCTAAAGGAGCATGTAAATCACAGACTAATTTTCAAAAAATTGCTTCAAATGTCTTGTTAATATTATTGAATTCAGTTCCAACCCTTTCTTTAAACACAAGTTGCCAGTTTTTTTCAAGGTAAGTGTTCTTAGGAAACTGCCAAGCTTAATGCGATTCTGTCAATTAGGGAGTTAAAAGAAACCAGCTTACCAGAGCAACAAAAACTAGTTGAATTTTATTAATTTTATCAGAATACCTGTCAGAGATTCATTTACGTTACATCAGCTTTAACAATAAATACTAAAAGTGTATTCATTTTGTGAGACTACTGTGGTTTTCTCTGTCTTTATGCATACATTCATGCATGTAAACTTTTTTTTTCTGTTAGCTAGAGATAGTTTACTTGTTTTAATTTTTGTTGGCTGATTCCAAGATCATAAACCCTGGAATACACTCTATCAGCAACATTGCACTCATTTTTCCAACTGATTGTAAAGCTTTAATGCTTTTCTAAGACTTTACATCCCAGTTATCATGTTGTAAGTAATAATTCTCCAAATGCCATCCCTGTGTTTCCTTTTTTTCTTTTCATCCTGTTCAATTGCCTGATTTCGCCCTTTCTTATTTGTTCCATACAGTGGGAGGAAGTCAGTGGCTACGATGAGAACCTCAACACAATACGTACTTACCAAGTTTGCAACGTCTTTGAACCCAACCAGAACAATTGGTTACTTACCACCTTCATAAATCGACATGGTGCACACCGTATTTATACAGAAATGCGCTTCACTGTACGGGACTGTAGCAGCCTTCCCAATGTTCCTGGTTCCTGTAAGGAAACTTTCAACCTATATTACTATGAAACAGACTCTGTTATTGCCACCAAGAAGTCAGCTTTCTGGACAGAAGCCCCCTACCTCAAGGTGGACACTATTGCTGCAGATGAGAGTTTCTCTCAGGTGGACTTTGGTGGTAGGTTAATGAAGGTGAACACAGAGGTGAGGAGCTTTGGGCCCCTCAATCGGAATGGCTTTTACCTTGCCTTTCAGGATTATGGGGCATGCATGTCATTGCTCTCTGTAAGGGTCTTCTTTAAGAAATGCCCAAGCGTGGTGCAAAATTTTGCTATCTTCCCAGAGACCATGACAGGAGCAGAAAGTACTTCCTTAGTGATTGCACGAGGTACGTGCATTCCCAATGCCGAGGAAGTGGATGTACCCATTAAATTGTACTGCAATGGTGATGGGGAATGGATGGTTCCCATTGGCCGCTGTACTTGCAAGGCTGGATATGAGCCTGAGAACAATATGGCCTGTAAAGGTAAGATGATAATTTGCTGTTGTATGATGGCCATTGCCTTGTCAATTAAAGATATTAAAATCAAAAATAATTTAAGATTGAAAAGTTTTAACATTATAAAAATAACATTATAAACTTTCAAAAGATGAAACATTCCAAGATGGAAGGTTAGATGTTGTCAATGCAGATTACGGAGGGTCTCATGGGACTAGCCAGCCCCACAGTTGTGTGGGCCTCTGTGTCCCTCACACAAGTCTACACAGCCAGGTTTTGATCCCTTTGCAGAAGACCAAGATATTGGGGGCTTTCCTCATTTCGGAGGGCAAGATGTTCCACAATACAGGTGCAGCAGGAGAAAAAACCCTCTTCCTAGACTCCGCCAGTCATCATTCTTTTACTGATGGGGGTTTGCCAATAGAAGAACACTATTTAGCTCTATGTTGAGAAGGCCCACATCATGTGGTTACTTAAGAACTTGAAAATTGACATAGCTTTATTTATTTGTAATAACTGTAGATCAGAAATAAGTCTTCTCAGTGCCTGCTTCTCCTACAGTAAGGATTGCTGAGTGCACAATAGGTACAGTATATGTTGATATATGTTGATCAGTTCCTTTAAGTTAGTTGTTTTAAAACAAACTGTCCTTGTAGGTAACTAGGTAGTATAAAAATATAGTTTAAAAATAGAACAAAATCCAATAAAAGATTTAACTGGGAAAATGAAAAATTAACATGCCTAGATAAATACAATTGTTATGATCTGTTGCCAAAATAATTGCAATTTTAGTGTTAGTCACATTTTCTTAGGGAAAATGATCTGAATGCCAGAACATTCTGCCTTTCCCTCTTTTTCTTTTATTGATGAATTTCACTCAGCCCAATATGGGTAGGAACATTTCAGCATATATTTTGCTCTCTCTCCTCCAGGTGCTGAAGATGATGCTTCAGCTTAGAATAGAACCATTTAGTCATATTTTACACTTATGCTGAAGTTTGAGCGGTGATTATCTATTGCAGCCTTTTTCTTTATGTTCCCAGTGTTCCTATCTGAGATTAATAGGACAATGATTGCTACCATCAGTAGTCATGCTGCCTTGGACTGATAGGAACTGCAGTGCAATGCATTAAATGGGGAGTGTGGGGGAGAGATTGATTTAGATAAAATGAACAACTTCTGTGTGGTTGGATGAACTAAAATGTAGCTGTGAATGATTAATATTCTAGCTCTGTTGCCTCGCATGCCAGTGAATAATTTTCTGCATTCAACCTTGTAAAAATGTCTGTTTGGTAAATGGGTGTCCAGACTGTATCACAGTCATAAAAAGGCATCAAAATGTAATTGATGGCCGTTATCGTGCCCACCATCTAGTGGCTTCATGAACAGGTGCTGATTACCAATACTTACAAAAGGCAAATGGTAACGTGTATAAATAGGGGACAAATATCTGATCCAGTGGTGTTTTTGTGACATGTGAAGAGAATTGTGTCAGAAAATAACCCAACAGCTTGCTTCATGTTGGCCATTCTGTAAATAGCTATTTTCCTTTCTTACTCAATAAAGAGTGATCTTTTCCTCTAAATCTTGAGCCCAGATATGAGCTTGGCTATGAACCCCTAAATATAGAGAAGATGTATTTTATTTAGACCTAAACTAATGAGACTGTCTTAATTGTTGTAACTGACCTGGGGTTTTCCTCTTTTGTGTGAATGGAGCCAGAGATTTCATTCCTCTAACCCAGGGGACTCCAACCTTGGCCACTTGAAGACTTGTAGACTTCAACTCCCAGAATTCCCCAGCCAGTTTTTCTGGTTGAGGATTTTTGGGACTTGAGGTCCACAAGTTTGGAGACCCTTGCTCTAACCAAAGTATTGTCGGAGATGGGGATATTAGAAAGATAGGATGAAATGGAAATGGAAGATTACATTTTGTTTTCTTCTTTGATGATTTGGGAATGAAAGCATCAACATGAGCTGTACTTGTGGGTGGAGTATGGAGATCAACATGATTCAGTTAAATTTTGTAAGTGTGAAACCACATACTGGGAATGGTTCATTGTGAAAGGAAGGCTGTGCTCTATGTCACATCTGTAGTCAGACACTGGTTGGATGCCCAACACAAACTGGCTTGAATACTCATTTTTCATAACATATGCAGTATTTATATATAAAAAGCTGAGAAAAAGGCCTATAAATGTTTACTAAATACTTCAAATTGCAAAAGATGTATGCTATTGTATATGAGACATACTATAAAAAAGTTTGACCTTATATTCACACTTATATAAAAAAAATTTGACCTTATATTCACACTTTAAAATTATTCACACTTTAAAATTATCTTCCAAATAACTTCCTGCTAACAAAAACTAATAATAGAAAAGAATATTACTTGGCTTTTAAATATATTTTCAAGAAAATGCTTAGCTGCTTGTGCTTTGTTTTTTATCTGAAAGCAATATCTAAGGAAAATAATACATATATGCAGTGCTTTGAACTTGGCACCGAAGCAGTACTTCAAAGTATGTGGTTTGTGAATGTAAGTGAATAGCCACCCTATTTCCCAGATCATAGGGCAGCTGCAAAAGGCAGCAAACAACCTCGAGAAAAGATGTGGGTGCTTTGAAGAGTTGCAGACAGATGCTGCAATTTCTGTCCTATACACTCTAGAAAAACCGTTGCAAATTATTTCTGGAGCTCTGCACAGCTCTAGAAATTAATCTGCAGAAACTGGTTTTCAATTTACACATCATCCTTCTCCAGCTATGAAATGCATTAAGATACAGTTCCTATAAACTGGACTTGCAATGCTAGCTGAAAATGTCAGATTTATTCTAACATATCTGGAAGGCATATCAATCTGCAGATGATCTATGACTAAACAGAAAATAAAGGCTATTCATACTACACAGCCTCTAACTGTTTATTGGGTTTAATCAGACAAGTGATGTGGTCTTTTGGAAGTTACTGTGCATTGAAATAAAAACAGTAAAATAACAGGTGATGGTTCTTCATATATCACTGGAAATGTATCACAGTCATAAAAAGGCATCAAAATGTAATTGATGGCCGTTATCGTGCCCACCATCTAGTGGCTTCATGAGCAGGTGCTGAAATAAATTGAAACCAAATTACAGCATAGAAAGATTAAATATGAATAATGTGAGAGGAAAGATGATAGAAGAGAAAATGGAATAGAAGGATTTGATGCCTCCACAAAAAGTTTCCAAACAATGATGGGGTGGGCAGTGCTACCCATCAGATTTTTCAGACTACAACTTCTATGACCCTTTATGACCCATGCCAAATAACTGATGATAATTAAAATTCTGATCAATGTTTTGTTGTTTGACTTACTTTAAAAATGTGGAATTTAGTGAGTTTCTGTAGATCCAAAATGAACACTTAGTGTCAACTAAAGCTTATTTCACTGGAAAGTCTTACATGAGAGATTTCTGTGCTTTCATTTTGATACTAGAATTAATTACCTAGATAGAAACATAAACATTATTTCTTGAAAAAGATTACACTGTTTTCCAGGGAATAATCTTGCAGTCTAAAATCTGTGCTCTATCTATCTTTCTCTCTCACTGTAATAAAAAAATTGTTTTGCATAATAAAACTGAGATATACTACATTCTAAAATATTGTTAAGGTTTGGTGTATCTGGAACAGATTCTGAAATATCTTGAAGCTATTAAACCAATGTTTATTTGAAAGGAAACTACTAAAATATGCTAATAGATTGTATGAAAACTAAAGTCTTTCCATGTGAGTGCACTTCCTGTAGAACAGGGGTGTCAAACTCAATTTAATTAATGGCCGTATCATGGTTGTGTTAAGGCTAGGTCACACTGGCCGACGGATGCAAAACGGATGTAAAAAGGACACAGCGGATGAGCAAATTTTCTATCCATTGTTATCTGCTCTCAAAAGTGCCCCAAATTTGCATAAACAGAATGGACAACAACAGAAAGGAACGGACATAGGAAGGATGTATCGGGGATGTAAAGCATATGTTCGTAGGAAGTGGTTGGAAGCAGATGACACATCCGCAGGGCTTCCGGGGGAGAACAGCAAAGCGGATGCGTAGCGGAAGGAGCGGATGCATAGTGGATGCGTAGCA
>BHFT01001733.1:0-18392 GCA_004320025.1 Laticauda laticaudata
GAACATTTTGCTCGTCCGCTGTGTCCTTTTTACAAACGTTTTGCATCCGTCGGCCAGTGTGACAGGGCCTTAAGTTTCTTGTATCTCCTAGTCTTTCTTACTATGTTGGCAGTATTTTACGATCTAATGATTAACAAGCAAGTTGAGAGTCAACAAAATATTCTCTTGCCTAGACAACCATCTTATATATTTACATTTTTCCAGTCATATCATCTATACCTTTAACCTTACAATTTTTAAACATTTTCACTTCATTTATAACTTTCTTTTCATAATTTTTATCAAGCCCTGAATACCCTAACTCTTGCTCTAAAAATAAGAATTTCAAAATCATGAATAATCACAACTGTTGAACATATTTAATTTACATTAAATATTACTATTTAACTTTAATAAAATAATTCTACTTTTTGCACATGTTTCAAGTCATTTCAATAAAAAGAGTAATTTTTAAATTAATACCAGGAGATCAGTGTTGTCAGAGCTGTCTGACCGAGAATCCAATTCCAAAATAACTTTTCTTTTCTTTTTTCTTCCTTCTGAAACTAAATTGGTGTTTTCTCTTAGCAATTTAGATTTTGGTGGTGTCTTTACAGTATATGTCTATGCAAAATAAAATATTAGAAACAAGTTATTATGGCTTTTAACAGCTAAACCATAAGAGGTTCTCAACATTTTAACCAACAGTGTTAAATGTCTCACTTGATGCAATTTCTTATAATTTATAAGGGAAGGTATCTGAAATGATTCAACAAGGTAATAGCACATTAGCATTTTGGTTTGAGCATAAACAGAGCACTTGAATCCTAGGGAGAGGATATGGAATATCCTAATGAGTTAAAGTTGTTAGGGATAACATTGTTTTTACCCTAACTGGTTTAGGTAAAATAATAAATAAGTAATCATGGTTTGTAAGTTAAAGTGTCTGTAACTNGGACTTTGCTAACTGAATATCCCTGAATGGACTGACTAAATGATACATGACTATTGGACTGTTATTTTGACTATGCTATATAAATGGAATAAACTATAATCTTGATAACACAAGCGTATATGTTATTTTTACTGTATGTTAATAAACATACAAGCTTAGCTCACTCATTTATCTGTGTGCCTATCTGACTTACGCTGCACATTCTGTTTTGCTTGTCTCCCTAACCCTGGTTGGGGAACCCAGGCTTAACAAAAGTAATAATAATCCCAGGAACATTGTCCCCTCCATGGAAAGAAGTTCAAATATGGACATTCCTATTCCTTTGAGGAGTGCCTAGGGTCATATTACATTATACTACACAATTATGTATGTATGTGCGTGTTTAATTAGTAATTAAATAGTTTTTAATTTCTAATTAATTTAATTAGTATTAAATTATACTGTTTAATTAGAATAATTAAAACTTTAATTATACTAATTAAAACACATATATAGTATTTAATTCGTAATCTAGTAATATTATTGTTGGTATACAATAAATTATGAACTGAGATAGCCATAACAAGTCAGCCAATGGTTTGGCAACTTAACAGCACCTGTTGTGAGCTACACCAGATGGCTTGGATACTGGGCATGGCTTAGGGTAACTGGTCTGTATAGATATAGAGCTTCTGTGACTCTGGTAATTTTTGTGGTTCTGATTGCTTCTGCTTCTTGTATTTGCTACCATGTTGCAAGAATTGCATGGGTATTGTATACATGCATCATGTTTTATATTATTTTATATAAACAAGTTTTTTCTATAAATGAATCATGCTGAATTATTTATTTGTGTGCTGGTTAGATTGCTGCAAACTCTGATAATTATGGTTATTTTTGGAATTCATAATATAATGTATGTATGGGCTATATATTTAACACAGATTAAGAGATTATGGTATTGTACACTGCTGTAATTATTAAGTGATTGTTTGATATGTATGTCTTTATATTTTTAGTTTTATATCTGTTTCCTTTTGTTAAAGTGCATATTATGGTATTGTACACTGCTGTAATTATTAAGTGATTGTTTGATATGTATGTCTATATTTTTAGTTTTATATCTGTTTTCTTTTGTTAAAGTGCATTTTATTATATAATTATATCTGGATTGAAGACAGTTGGATGCAATCCTTTTTTGTTACTTTTTGTGTTTATTTTTTTTAATTTTACTTTTTAAAGCTTTCCTTGTTATTCCATTTCCCAACTTTTCTCTTTGGTTGTAATTTTGCATTTTTACCTGTTTTTTTGAAATTTAATAAAAGCCTTTTAAAAAAATTAAAATCCCTTGAAAGTCCCAACAAATTCACTAACAAACACTAGCATCATTATCATCTTCAAACATTTTTATCTCAAGGATAATTAAGATAAGAAAGAGATTATTACATATGTCAGATATGATACAAAACATGAAGACAGAACAAATTAAAAATGATAAAATGAGTGTACATTTTTAAAGGAATAATAGAACTATGGAAAAAATTGTGGCTTGGTGTAAAATTTTACACCAAGCCACAACATGAGAGAAAATTGGTATAACATGTTCTATAAATGGTATAAAATTCTTGCAATAATTTTCAAAATAGATAAATCATACAATAAAATATTGGAAATGCAACATTTTGCCATATATAGCACTCATGAAAAAAGTCTCAAAAGTTTTGGGTGGGAAACATACCATAGCAATTAGAAAGTCTGGAAATAAAATTTTAGTGGAAACTACAAATAATGATCCTCGAGAACAAAATGAAAAAGCATCACAATTTATTAAGATATGTGTTGACATCAACAAGAATTTGGCACACACAATGTTGCGAAAGAAAACAAAAAACCTTGCTGACAATACAAGATTTGATAGCCCAAAATCAGAAAATTTGATAATAGGAAGATTGACTTTCATAAATAAGTCTAACCACATTTAAGCAGGAATGGCTTCCTTATATACAGTATAAACACAAGGCAAATTAAGACACAATTTTTTTTGAAGAAAAAAGAAAACTATCTAAATATAATTAAGAGAATCTAAACAAATAATAATTGCAGTTATGTAAAACTAATAAATGTGTACCCATTAATACTCATAGAAAAGAGAAAATAACAAAAGGGAGAGCTGTTTAAAATGCCTTTTAATGCCAATTTTGTTTTCTTATTTTTAACCATATTTTTAATTTTTGATTTTCTTCATCACTGTATTAAATCTCATTTTCTTGAATTCGCACTTTGAACCTCACTTCAGCATGTTTATACAACTGCAATAATAATACTTTTTAAAAATAACGTATATAAATTAGAGATTATATTTATATGTATGTAATAATATGTAAGTATTTTATTCTACCTCCCATTTTTATTTCATTGTTTTCTTGGTCTTCTTTTGGCCGTTTGTTTTATTAGAAATATATGTAGCTGTCTCGTAGAGTTACTGTTCCAAAATCACTCAGTTAACTTTGTATCTAAGGCAGAAGTAGATTTCACAGTCTCCTGATTTTTAAATTGGTGCCTTAATGGCTCTAATGTACCCAAAAGGCTTGAAAATAAAAATAAAAAAAAATAAAAAAATATTTTAAAAACATTTTTCTCAAAAAATTAAATGGTTAATATTTGAAAACCAACTTCGCAATAACTGTCTTTATAAACCTAAAATAAATGAAAGAGAAATAAAATAATTTGTTAAAGAACAAACCTTGGCAGGTGTCCACGAAGACTTGTCTATATATTCTATGTTCTCATTAACAGGTATAAAATGTTGATGTATGTTCTTTTGTGCGTTAACTGACAGAGAGTCTGAACTAGCAGCTTTAGGAATTTCTACAAGTGATGCCTGTAGTTTCTAAAATTAAATATAGTAAGAACAGTACAAAAGAATAAAAAGAAACCATACATTCAACTAACTTGAATTAATATAACTTGTAAGATACAATTATTTCAAAGTATTAGAAATTCTGACAAAAAAAATCTAATCAGTCACTTTATGTTTTCTATTTTTTTCCAGCCAAACAGTATGTGAGAAAGAAATTTCCCTAATGGACTCTGGACTTTTTATCAGTAGGACTATGTCTGAAAACTGAACAATCAGCATGATCATACTTGGAAAGCTAAACAGATCAAAACTAAATTTGATTTGGAGGGAAGAAGTCAGCCAAGTTATATTAGGTTTTAAAAAATGAGCCAGACCAGATAGCAATGTGAACAGGAAAAAATTTTTTCTAAGCCCCCTCCCTCCTGGCCACATGATCTTGGACAAAACCATTACCAAGGAATTGGAAAGAATTCTAAAACCATGATCTGCATGCTCTCCTTACCTGATTTACTTCTCTGGCTAGGTTATCTTCAAGGTAAAAAAAGAAAACAAACCAAATAAAGGGATTTTTTTTCATGATCTGTAATATGTTTTTTAAGAAGTCATTTAACTTCAAAAAGGACCTTAACAGCTTAACACATACTCTCAGCTGAAAATTTAGCAAATGAAAATTTATAAATAAGCCTCATTAACTTTCTAATTCAGTTAAATGGAAAAATAGTAACCATAAGTGGACCTAATTGTATAAAAATATTAAAACTAAGCCGGCACACAATTGGCTTGCCTTGACTCAATCATTGTTCAAAGTTATTGACTATATTGTACAATTTATTTAAAATGATTGGTGAATGGTGTCCACTTCAGATTTTTCCAAATTTGCTAACACTTTAGGTCTTAGCCTTTTAATCTTTTTTTATCCTTCATGTTTAAAATATATTTTAAAAAGCATAAAAGTTGCTTCATGATTGACAAATAGGGCAAACTACTATACAAATTCTACTTTCATTATAATTTTCAAAAGGCTTCTTCTGATATTAATTCACTGAATTAATTCATTCATCTAAAAGATAGTAAAGTTATTCCATAAAATTTGCAGTGCTGAATACAGTATGCTTCATAATATATTTAATAATGTTTGGTTTAGTAACCATGTTAAAAAGTACTATTAAAGAGACATATTTTATCAGTACAGGAGAATATTAGTAGCTCAGGTTGAAATGAGGGGTCCTTAATGTCCTCTGAACTTGGTTGCTTTTCTGCAGATGTTTCATTACCCAAACTAGATAGACAGCACTGATGATATTACCTAGTTTCAAAAAACTGCAAAAAAACCCATCAAGTTCAGACAGTACCCCTCAAACAAGTTTATTTTTTTATTAAAAATAATAAAAGGTGCTTACTTCTTAACCTTTTCCTTCAGGTATGTAATGAGTTTATTAATTAGCTTGGAATTAAAAATCAGATACGGGCTTATTTAAATTGATATTTTATACATATTATTGCTGGATGACATCTTGTATGATAATATAATAAATTAGGATTTATATTTTAGTGTCTAGTCATATGGAAGAACATTAAGAATTTATTATTTGAACAACAATGCATCTTTACTGTAAGTTCAGAAGACATACCTTCTCATTAATTTCTCTTTTAAGCTGCTCTTGAAGAGAAAAAACTTCATTTTTCTTACAAGAAAGTTCATTTTTCTGAGAATAACAATTATATGAGAAATAAAGTTGGGGCAGATCTTGTTAAATACTCATCAGTTTTTTAAAATAGTAAAGAGTAAATATAGCAGAAAAAAGGAACTATAAAAAAACCAAATTTTAACTCAAATTCTGGTGAATATACATACATGCCACCATGTAATTTTCACAGCAAAAACACGTAAGTGATTTGTCGTCATTTGTCTGGAAGTTTTTAAACTTGCAGTTTTACTCTGAAATTTTGGAGTGTTTTTTCATCCAAATACTAGCCAGTATGGCCATGAAAATACTTAAGAAAAAAATAAAGTTAAAACTCCTGCATCTAATGCACTTCAGTCTGAAAATCACTTACAAAATATTCTTACCAAAGACTCTATTTCTGATGATAGTTCTTGCAGTTTTGTCTTATGAAACTCTAATTCTGTATCTTTCTCATCCACTGTTTTATCATATTGGTGCTGTATAGAACAGATATTTAGCAGTTAAAAAAAGGATTACATTCCATACTGATTATGTGCCATCAAATCATCAACTCTTAAGAGACTTTATAATTTTTTTCCATGGTGAAGTGTCCCTAATGTGAGATATCGCTGAGAACCAAACTAAAAATAATATGGAATTTGGATAGAATTATTAAGGAAGTGGGAAACGGTTGTATATTATTTCAATTAAGTATATTATATCATGGGCTAAAACAATTTATTTTAATCAGAAACTTTTACTATGGAGATTATATCACTTTTGTTTTTCAATAAGAAGTACTGAACAGAAATCTATCTGCCTCAAGCAGATGTCTCTTTTCAAGAAAAGTTGTGTCTGTTAATGTGCTTCACATGCATTTAAGACCCTTCTGTGTAACAAAATGAAATGAGAAGGCCATTCTGTTGCTCTCTTCATTCTGAATAGTGCTCTTTTCATAAGGCCACTTCTATTAATCACTGATCAAAACTTATTAGAAACAAAGGACCTTTCTCTAAGTTCTGTAAGTCATAGGATTTTGACTATTCAAATATAAATCAATTTGGTTAAATGTTTGACTTCAGCTATACAGACACTTTAGCAACTCTACCTACTGATCACAAGGAGCAAATTTTCTCTTTGTTTTCTCTTTAAGCTCATTTATAGTTTAGTTGCTGTGGTTTGAAGGTGATACATTTAACATTTGTTGAAGACATCTTTTCACAATGGAAACCACCAGCCTATTGTATGTTTAACTTGGGCAAAGGTGTTCTTATGCCAGCAAATACTTTCTAGTGGACATTCTAGATTGCAAGGAAAAGGAGCCTTCAGAGGTGAACATTCTGTTACAGTAACCTTACTGCAAATGCACCATCACATTTCTGATTAGTACTCGTATGTCTTCATCGATAAAACTGTTGTGGCTGGCAGAGGCCACCTCATGAAACTAGATATTCCGTCTAATTTTTTATGCTGGGACATGGGAATATCAAACATGTGAAAGACCAACCATCAGGTACTTGTACATAAGCAAAAATAAAGAAGGGCAACTTTGACTCACATTGGAAATGAGACAGTAGCTACACTAATGGGGGTTGCATGTGGGTGTGTGAATGCATGTATGTCTATATGATTTATGCGTAGAGAGAAAAAGAAAGGCCAAGATCTGAACAATTTTCACCTCCCAATACAATAAGAACAAGCCAGCCAGTTCCACTGGCTGTATTACTTGAAGTTTAAATATATAATCTCAGTACATATATGGAAGAAAGACACATGTGTTTAATAAATATATTTTCAAATATGTTAAGAATTCCCAAAAGCCATCACTCTGCTAAACAAATAATTCCCTTAACACTGTTCAACTATTTATAAAGTGTACACTACTATTACTGTTAATCTTCTCATCACTCCTGATCACCCATCCCCTCCCACTTGTGATTGTAGGACAGTAACTTTGTTGCTTGTATGCTTATGATTTATATGACTGTTTCCTAGTATGATTTGATTGTTGATTGTAGCCTATGACTATCATTAAGTGTTGTACATTATGATTCTTGATTCTTAATGAATACAGTATACTTTATGTATACTGAGAGTATTTACACCAAGACAAATTCCTTGTGTGTCCAATCACACTTGGTCAATAAAGTATTCTATTCTATTCTATTCTATGATGAAATATGAGGTGGGAGAGATTGTGCTTCAGTGCTTCAGTTTTACAAATAGGGCATGTTTAAATTGGGGGAAAGTGTTGAGCATATTTAAATTGGGGAAAGGTGTAACATAATACAAGGATTCTATGTTCCTTTTAAAGATGATGACTTAGAAAACATGCTAATGTTGGTCAGGAAAATGATTAAAGTAAGAAAAATGACTTCAGAATGCTTAATCCATTTGGGATATAATTATTCCTCAGTGGTAATGTTTATTCATCTTTCCCTCATTTTTCTGCAATAACATTTTGCTTTATGGTAACTACTCATAGTTCTTGTTTTAAGGCCCGGTCCCACTGGCCGACGGACGCAAAACGTATGCCGGTGCAGCTCCATCCATTTCATCCGCCTCCAAAAAGTGGCAAAAATTTGCATAAACAGAATGGAAAAGAACGGATGTGGGGATTATGTAGCAGGATGTAACGGATGTTCATAGGAAGCCTAGCGGATGAAAACGGATGGAAGTGGTGACACCTCCGAAGGGTTCCGGGGAGAATTTCGAAGCGGACGCACAGCAGAAGGGGTGGATGCATAGCTGATGAAGAGGATGCATCATGGATGCCTATAGAAACAAAGGGGATGCCGCCGCGGATGTATATCGATGCAAAGCGTTCACTGTGCATGCGCGGAGTATGAATTGAGCATCACTCCGTGATATAAAAGGATGCAGCACGCGCAGTCAGCATACAGGGAAAGACGTGCTGCCACATACATCTTGCAGGAACACCATGGTTCGTCAGTCAGCAAGAAGAGAAGCCCGTGCCTACTTGTTCAAGCCCTGGCAAGGTGAAAGCGCCAGAACCAGCATTCCACCCCCTGGCACTGACTCTGAAGCTGCTGCTGCTGCTGTGGTGGAACCAGCCCCAAGGCCCTCAAAGCCCTGCTGCTGAAGGCCCTGCTACTCAAGCCCCTGAAGGCCTTGAACAATCTCCAGAAGGCCCTGATGCTGAAGACCTGAAGGCCCTGCTGAAGCCCCTGCCAGAGGAGGAAGAGGCAAGGGAAGGAGAAGGGAGAGAGAAAACAGAACACCGTTTCTGAGGAGCATGAGGATGAGTGCTGGAATGGCTGAGGGAGAATGAGTACCTCTAGAGAAAAGGGCCACAGACTCTATCGCGAGACCAAGAAGAAGCAGGCAGCTTTGAGAGACATAGGCAGAGAGCCTGGGGTACACTGCAGAAGTACTCCTTGGATGGTGGAAGCACATGCACATGTAGTATGGCAAACTACTCCTCAAGAAATCGCGGAAGGCTGCTGTCAAGCTCACTGACTGGAGATGTACGTCATGGCCAAGTGCAGCTTCCTGGAGGGTGAGATCCACCACCGAGAGGCAGCCCCTCTGACACCCCTCTCCCTCAGACAGCCCGCAGACAGCCAGTCCTCTTCCAGCCAGGAGCCAGCTACCCTGTCCAGGCAGGTGCTCAGAGGGCCCCAACAGCAGAGACACCCCCGACAGCTGCACTTCCCATACCGGCGGACTTGGAGGATCCCGTGGAGGATGACGCCCTGCTGTCACAAATGGAGGAAGAAGCAGCAGCCACCAGAGGCCAACCCGCCCCCACCCCCACCCCCAGCTCCAGAGGATGCAGGCAGAGAGGCAGACTGGAGGGCCAGGACCACAGTGTGCTGTTGGAGATCAGGGACACAATGAAGACCAGCACAGAACTTCTCTCTTCAGCTGGCCCACTTGGACAGAGCATCCTGCAGGCCGAACACCTTATCACCTACGTGATCCAGATCCTGAGGGACCTGGCGAGGCGCCAGTACCATATATGAAGCAGAAGATCACAGCACTTCTGCAACAACCCTCAAGGCCCAGCTGAAGCTGCTCCTACCCAGTCCAGGTTGCTCCTCCACCCCAGGCGATGTCACAGCCTTTCCATGGCTTTCAACAGCCCCTCACCTACCTACCAAGGCTTACGACTACCAGGACTTCCCACAGCAGAAGCAAGAACTTCCCAGTCCAGCCCAGGATCATCAGACGCCCACAGACGCCAGTCCTCACCCAGCTGCAGACCAGAACAGCCCCACTACACTCCTCCTTCCTCCACCCCACAGCCAAGCCCGTCAATGGACAATCTGTCATCAGTATTGGCCTGATATCTCAAGTCCTTGATGAAGGGCCTCTCAACCTCATGGGACTGAGTCAGCTCTTGGATAGCTTCCTGTAACACACCATCTCCCTGTTGTACTCTCGGGGCCAAGTACCCCAATGGTGCCTCAGACCAGCACTCAAGCCACAGCCACCCTCCACAGTCCCTGGCTGCTAAAACACTGAGACCATGGACATGACTCAGAGTGACTGAGAATAGTGTCAGAGACTGAGTTGTTTACTTGTTATCTTTTGCTTAAGACACTTAATACAGTTTACTTGGTTCATTATGCTTATTTAATAAAGTCATAAAGTACCTAGAAAAGTTAATAAAGGTTATCTTTGCTTAAGACACTTAGTTTACTTGGTTCATTTTGTTTACTTAATAAAGTGTTGTTGGTGAAAACTTTGAAAAAGTGGTTAACCTTTGCATGCTTGTGGGATAGATAACGGTAGTTGTGGATAAATAAACCTTCCAGTGTCAACTATAGTGGGACTGTATGGCCGTCCACCATCCAGCTGCCACACATATGGACCTTTATTTATCCAATAACAATTTATTCATTGATCAACACATTTTAAAATAAACAAAGCTCTTTATTAATGCCCTATTCATTGTAGGATCACTCAACATACATCGCACAATCTCATCAGTGTGATGAGACAGGCTCAAGGAAGCATCCATTAATCATCTATCATCCTGTCTTTGCCACTCCACTGCTCCAGCGGGAAGTTGCACCAGTGTCTCAGAGGTTGCGCTGCTTCTTCCCTTCATGTGAAGCTCTGTTGGGGGCCTTGACATCCACAGTGTCTATCAGGTTACATCCTTGGCCTCCATTCACCAGGCTCCATGTCCCCATTCCCTTGTTGACGGTCGACAAGTCTGTTCTGCAACACTGGTAACGGGTGCGCATGAGATTGTGCAGGATTGCAGCAAGCTTCCACGATGGTCCTCACAGTCTCTGGGTCATGCTGCATTGTGGTGAGAAGTATCTGGAACCTGTTGGCCAGATGCCAAAGGCGTTCTCCACCACCCGTCTTGCCCTGGACAGCCTGTAGTTGAAGATCCTCTTCTTCACAGACGTGAGGTATCTTGAACTGTACGGCTTCATGAGGTAGGTCTGAGGGAGAACACGTCATCACCAATGATGAAGTAGGGCACATCTTGTGTGCATTGGTAGGGGGTCTGGACCTGGAAAACCCATGATGAGGTTGCATTTCCAGCCCATCTTTGAGGTCACTTGCGTTGTATACCTGGGATATCTGAAGCTGACCCGTTGCCTGAAGCATCGATGTAGATGAACTTGTAGTCCAGCATCAACCATTGGCAAAGAGGATGATACCGAAGAAGCCCTTGTAGTGTAATAAGTGGACCCTGAGTTGGTGGAGCTTTGCAGGCCATGTTGTTTCCCATCTATGGCTCCAACGGTGTGGGGAAAGTTCCCCCTCTGATACCACTCTTCTGCAAGTTTTCTCCAGCCTTGTTCAGTGGTGGGGCACCTGAGGAGATCCTCCACGTATTCTTCAGTGATGTCCTGTACCACTTCTCGACCACTTTGCTGATGCTGTTGTGTGGCACCCTCCTGCATACTGCATGTTTCTGTATGTGGGTCCTAGAGGCCAGGTGCCGCAGAGTCAGTGCCACCTTCAGTCCAGGGTCCAGGTTGGGATGGAAGTTGGTGGCTAGGCTTGGTCAACCTGGAGCTCAGACGCTGTACAAATTCATCAAACATGGCTGGTGGCATCCTCATGAAGTGATAGCATGCACGAGGGTCTTCATTCCTCAGCCCCACCATCAACTGATCATACAGTCCGCAAACTCCATTCTTCTTCACGATCCATCCTCGGACCCACACAGCTCTTGACGTCTCCTTCTTCTCCTTCTGTGTAAAACTTATACAGTCTGAACAGGTTTTGGTTCCGGTGATGAATGAGCACAGCTATCTAACGGACTGTGTCATCATCCATGGTGGAGAACAATTGATGATGTTGAAGACCAAGACCAAGGGTAAGAGGACTGTACACCACAGCTGCTGGACTCACACTGAGATCCAGAATGATTTTCTCCCCCTTTTTATAGAAAATATCGGTTGTCCGCGGTTAGGTGTCCTTCTACATACTCTAGACATACTCCAAGACATCCTAAATATATGAGATACATCCCAGATACAAACGTTTTGTCCATTTTTAATACCTTTACATACGAGATGCATACACGTACATCCTTTCTATTTCCGTGCTACTAACCCTGTGGTAGATGTTCTATGTACCTTTTGTTTCCTCCCTCTTTCCATTTTCAGCTTGCAGTGGAATCTGAGTTGAGGTGATGGCCAGAGGATGCAGAGAGGATACAGCGGTCATTTAACGGATAAGATAACGGACATAGAACGTTTGTTGCCCATATATGTCGTGGATGTACATCGTATGCAGTTGGAAAGTTCATCCGTTCACAAAGTTTTGTGCAGCTCAAAACTTCTTTGCACAATGAAATTGCAGTGACGGGATGCTCAAGGGATAGAGCGTATGAAACACGTATGCAGTGAGTACACAACGGATGCCTAGCGTTTTCCAATGGATGGCAAGCTTTTTTAATGTTTTACATCCTCTTTGCATCCGTAAGTGCAGTGGAACCGGGCCTTAAATTAAATTTCTTCTTTCAAGAAGCAGATATAAATGGCTTTTTCAGACATTAATTACAGACTCAGAACAGGGAATTAAAAGTAAGTGAAAAAGATTTTCCCTCCCAGAAAGATAAAAATGAGTGCATCTAGTAGAAATGAAAAGTGAAGGAAACATGAAATTTGTAATAAGCCTCCTAATAAGACTTTGTTTAACTTCTAAGAAAAAAGTCAAAACTCACTCTCCAGACTCAGGCTCCAAAGCCAGGTGTAGGGAGAGGTAATATATAAGTAGTCTTCAACTTGTGACCAGAAATAAGCCCTGAATTATGATTATAACTTGTGCTGGTCATTAAAAGGGTTACCATGTGATCATGCAGTTTACAACCTTTTTAGTGCCACAGTCCTAAGTAAACCAGAAGTAAACACAGGTTTCTTGCAAAAACAGTCATGAATTGCAGTCACAAAAACATGAAAGTGGGCTGGTTGCCAAGCACCCACAATGGGAGGGAGGGACTGCCAGAACTTCAAAACCGGGTCATAAGTAACTCTTGGGAGGCTGATTATAGCCTCAAATAGTGACTAAGTAACTGAGTGTCATGGTTCCATTGGAACCTGGCTCAAAGGAGGAGGAGGAGGAGTTGAAACCATGACTGTTCAACAGGGATAGCACATCTCCCTTGGCATGTTTGAGAAGCCAGGGGTTGAGGATGATTCTGTCCCAGGCCCCTCAGGCATTTGGAGGAGGTGGTCAACCGGATGGAGAGCTGCTTGCCCTCATAAACACAGAGGATGATTGGTTGCTGACAGGCAGTGGTACTAATGGTCAGTATTGTATTATCTATCCCTTGTTTATATGTAAATAAAAGACTATGCTTACCTTATGTTTTTCCATAAGTGCTACCATTTCAGTAATTTTGTGCTGACATCGAATATCTATCTCTTTCTGCATTACCACTGCTTCATTAGTTAAAGAATTCATTGTTTCTATCTAGTAACAAGAAAAAACGTATGACTGAAAGTGATTAAATGAGAGAAAATGATTAAATGAATTTAATTAGGCTAATATACATTGAATTAGCTATATTTTAATATAATAATTTTCAGATGTCATATATTCTGGATCCTCAGACAATACCAATCAATATAAGGCAACCTTAACTTCAAGCAGACATTTGGTTTGGAATCTGTCTTGATTATATTTGATATAGAGCCAAGATAAACATCAAACTGATCTTCAAGGGTCAGACAACTGCATATCTTTAGGAGGAAAACATCACTAAAATATTATTTATTAAATTTTTGTGCAGCCCATTTCTCCTATAAGATAACTCTGGGCAGAGTCCTATTATTCCAGGGTTGTCAAACTCAAGGTCTGTGGGCCAGATTCTGCCCGCGAGGTGCTTAGATCTGCCCCACAGCACTGCCTTGGAAACAGTGAAGGATCAACCTGCAGTGCCTCTGCCAGCAAAAAACAGTGAAGGACTGGCCTGCAGTGCCTCTGCCAGCAAAAACGGAGTTTGGGAGGACTGCATGCAGCCCTCTCAAATTTCCATTTTCACTGGCAGAGTGCTCGGGCCACCACAAGCCCCCCAACACAAGTGATGTTGAGTTGGTCATGCCCACCCTGGCCATGCCCACCCAGCCCCTGAGGTCAAACACAACCCTGATGTGCCCTCAATAAAATTGAGCTTGACACCCCTGCATTATTCCAACACAGGGGTGTGTCATACAAACATTTTAATTCATAAAAAAAGGTTCTACAAGAATAGAACTAAGCCATTATGGGCTTTAGAGGTAAAAACCAATACTGAATGACACTTGGAAATATGAGCCTAATAGGATAGTATTTACTTCTCAGCCCAAGAGCTGCTGTATCCTGTAGCAACTTTAGTTTGTATTGAAATGTTCCCTATGCAGAGTGCACTGCAAAGGTGATGAGGATATGGGTTACTATAACAAACCCCTGCTCCATATAGAGCTGTAATGGAAACACCAAGAAAGCTGGACAAAGGCCCTCCTGATCACAGCCTTCATCTGCCCATCCATCAAAAGTTGTGAGTCTATATATAAAGCTGTTTCTTCAGGAGGGGCTCTCCATTCAGACTTAAAAATGGAACAAAGAACTAGATGACTTCAAAACAAACAGCAATTTTGTATTGTTTGAGTTCAACCTCAGCTTGTTTCATCCTCTCCGGATGTTCAGTGCCATCAGGGTGCAACTAATCAATATCTTGACAGTTCAACTTACAGATTTACTATTGAGTTTCATCAATATACTAGTGGTGTGTCACCCAAACTGAGATTTTTTTAAATTTAATTTATTTATTTTTATTTATTTATTTTTGTCAATTGCTTACAAGATAATAGGTATAAGTAAAAACATAGTTATATATATGGATACATTATAAGAAAATAATAAAAGAAACACAATAGGACAGGGACGGTAGGCACATTGGTGTGCTTATGCACATCCCCTACAGACCTCTTAAGAAAGGGGTGAGGTCAATAGTAGACAGTCTAAGGTTTAAAGTTTTTTGTGGAAGAAATCACAGAGTCAGGCGAGAGTATTCCAGACATTGACCCACTCTGTTGGTGAAGTCACATTTCCTGCAATCAAGCTTGTGTGTGATGAACCTTGAGTTTGTATCTATTGTGTGCTCTTGTGTTGTTTATGGTTGAAGCTGAAGTATTCATTGACGGGTAGCACATTGCAATGTATGATTTTATGCACCATACTTAGGTCGGACCGAAGGCGTCATAGTTCTAGGTTTTCTAGTTCTAGAATTTCAAGTCTGGTGGCATGAGGTATTCTGCAATGAGTAGAGGAGTGGAGAACTCTTCTTGTAAAAATATATTATGGACTTTCTCAATTGTGTTAATATCAGATATGTAATGTGGGTTCCAGACTGATGACCTGTATTCTAGCAAATGTATTCCAAGTTGTATTGGTCTAGCAAATGTTGTATGCTCCAGTTATTAGTGTGATATTACTAGAAAAAAGCTGCGTAAGATTAGGTTAACAACTCTTAATGCCTTTTTGGCTATGTAGTTACAGTGGGCTCTAGCACTGAGATCATTAGAGATGAGTACTCCAAGATCCTTGACAGAATTTGGATCATCAAGAAGATCTTGACTAATCAGCCTGTATTTTATTTTCTGATTTTTTTTGCCAATATGTAGGACAGAGCATTTATTTGTTGAGATTTGGAGTTGCCATTTGTTTGACCATTCTGCTGATACATAGTCAAGGTCTTTTTGAAGGGTAGCAGTATTGTCTGTGGTATTGAACAACTTTACATCATCAGCAAAGATAATGCATCTGCTCTTGATATTATCACAGAGGTCATTTATGTAGAGTATGAAGAGAATTGGTCCTAGAATACTGCCTTGGGGGACACCACTGTTGACAGGTACAGAATTTAATAGGACTCTCCCAATTTTGACCATTTGTTGTCTGTTCGACAGGAATGCTTCTATCCAGTTATGCAGTTGTCCAGAGATATCATAAGATTTTAGTTTTTGGAGTAATTTGTTGTGTACCACTGAATCAAAGGCTTTACAGACGTCTATGTAGATTGCGTCTATTGCTTTGCCCTGATAGAGTTTTGTAGTCCCTATGTTTTTGCAGTGTAAGAGTTGCAGATTACATGATAGTTTTTTTCTAAAGCCAAATTGTTTATCCAGCAGTCTCATATTGACAGTAAACAGAGTTGAAAAAATAAATACTTGAGAGAGCCCATAAGGCAGTGGTCCTCAATCTTTTAGGCACCAGGGATGGGTTCCATGGAGAAAGATTTTTCCATAGACTGGAGGGGATGTGGTTTTGCATGATGCTTGAATCCTGTGGATGGGGCTTCACTTATTTGCGATGCCCGGTTTCTGGCAAACTGCAGAGTGGTACCAACCCATAGGCCAGGAGTTGGTGAACCCTGCCATAAGGGACTGTCCAAGGAGCAGACCACTCTTCCCCAACAATTATCTAGAACCTCTTTCTAATGCAGAAGTTGAGCCACTTAAAATATACCTCCATTCCCCAAATTTCAGAGGTAAATCAGTAGGTTACATGGCTAAGGGAATCAAATGCCATCAACAGATTACATATGACTTAGTGCACTCCTCCTAGCCAGACCCAATAAATGTCATCTATCAGAGCAATCAATACTACCCTCAACCCATTTTGGCACCTGAATCCTAAAAATCCAGATAATTCATTTCTTCGGGGACACACTGCAGCTGAAGTAGGCCACTGTCTCAGCAACCAGCCCTAAAGGGGAAAGGCCAGGGTACAAAGCAAAATTATCCAATGTAACTTAATGCAGGAAAGGCCTCCATTCTAGATATAATGATAGCCTCTGTTCCATTTTATTAACTTTTTCACTGGTACTGCATTAATTTTTTTCCTGATTTTCAACCTGTATCTTTGGTAAACAGAAGGGCAAAATAACAGGAATATTTATTGTTCTCAGTAAGAGGTTTCTGTTCTTATTATTGTTGATATGAGGTTATCCAAATGCCTTTTATTCTCCTATTAAACTCAAAACGAGGCATCATCCTTTGGGAAGAAAGAGACACTCAACAATGTAACACATAAATTAGAAAATATCCACTGTTTATCTTAAAAGGAAGGTAGGCAACCTGAATTCAAAATATTTTAATTTACAACCAGTTTGATATAGTTGTTAAGGTATTGAACTAGAAATATACAGATTCAGGTTTACATCTCCTTTTCATCACAGAAGCTTACTTGTTGATTTTGGGCCAATCACTTCCTTTCAACCCAACCTATCTCACTAGTTATGTGATGTAGAGAAAATTAGAAGGAAGTGTTCTCTGTCTTCTGAAGAAAAGATGGGATTTAAATACTTTTTTTAAAAAAATGTCTTGTTGAAAATAGGAATGGAATTGGAAAGAGAAGCATCTGATGCATCTGCAAGGATAATTTTATTATCTTGTCATTTTGGTCTAACTGTAATATTATTCATTTGTTATTGTTTGTATGAACTCATTATTTAATATAGTATTATCTTATTTTGCCTTATACTAGATCTTACTATATTTTATAAGCAGTATAAGCTGACATTTGTACTGAAATTGTCAGATAAAGTTACCTTTGTTTCCAAGGGGAAGCTTAAAAGAGATTTATTTTGTCCTCTATCAAACTGTAGATGTGAAAAGAATAAATTTATTCCTGCCCTCATTATTACAACTTTGAGGCTATTTAGTGTTTCAGTTAAAGTTTAAAACTACAATGTCCTAGTTATGGCCATGAGTCTATAGGGATGAAAGAGAGACAAAGATCTAAGCTAAGGTTGTTTGATGTTGTGGGTTTAAAGTGGCATTCATTGTTTCTTTCCCTGCAATGAGTGTCATTACATCCTCTCTATATCATTTTGCATGCATTTCAGTTCCCTCCTTTTCCCAAACTTTTAGAATTAGAAGAACTTTATTGTCATTGTACAAGTACAATGAAACTGTGGATGCACCCCAGCAATTGTTCGCAATACAATAAAACCAAAGCGCTTACAAATGAAGATAAGAAAAATAGAGTACCCACGTCTCCATTTGCAAATTGAGAGTACAATATCTACGAATATACACAAAATATACATCCAACACTGACTGTAACGCTTAACTGAGTATAATACACAAGAGATGTATTGTACTGTAATGTTATTATACATCTGAATGGGGTATTGAGATTTCACATCTTTTCACATTTTAATAAGGTAGTGACTTCGTGTTCATTTGTTGTTTGGATGGCCCAGGGAAAGAAACTATTTGTTAGTCTAGTGGTGTGGGATTTTATTGACTAAAAATGCCGTCCAGACGGAAACAGGTCAAAAAGATAATTGCCAGGGTGTGAGGGGTCTTCTATAATGGCCTTGATTCTGCTTTGCAGTAGGATCTGGCTAAGTCTTCCAGGGAGGGCAGAGGGCAACCAATGATCTTTTGAGCTAAAGCCCATGTCACACTGGCCAACGGATGCAAAAAGGACACAGCGGACGAGCAAAATGTTCCATCCGTTGTTA
>BHFT01001734.1:0-57139 GCA_004320025.1 Laticauda laticaudata
CTTTGCTGAGACCCCCCGGAAGCCCTGCGGATGTGCCATCCACTCCCATCTGCTTCCATCCGCTAGGCTTCCGTTCCACATCCGTTTTCCATCCGCCCTGCATCTTCCCCGCGTCCGTGTTATCCGCTCCGGTTATGCAAATTTTTGCATCTTTTGAGAGCGGATAACAACGGATGGAACATTTTGCTCGTCCGCTGTGTCCTTTTTGTTGGGCGGTGTGACATGGGCTTTATATACGTATTGATTTCTGAAAGCAAAACAGAAGACTTGCTTTACAATACAAAAACCTGTGATATAATACAATTATAATACTGTATAACTATAATTAGAACAAAAATATAAAACAGTATGATAAAATGAAAACAAAAAATTATCCATTCCAAACAAAACTTATGGAATAAGTAGTTATGTTTTTAGTATCTTCCAGAACTTAATAGGATAATTTTATGTATAAATGCTTGAAAATGTGACACATTAACCAGAGGGTGTTATATAAAAAAAATTAGACTGTGCAGAGATAGACAGACTAACAATGAAATTAACTCGATATATGATAATGTATGGGATGCCTGGTATGAAGGGTACAAAAAAAGAAATCAAAATGGCAATTAGGTAAAGAAAAAGAAACTATGTAAATACTTGTATCTATATTCATATCTATCTAAATTTATTTATATATTAAGTTGAAATTGTATGATGAAAGAAATGTGTAAAAAAAAAGATGATAAGGAAATGTAAAATATATCTTGACATTGATATAATGAAGTATTATTTTATGTTTTTAAATTTTGAAAACTAAATAAAATTTACTAAATTTTTTAAAAAAGAAAATGTGACACATTACATATAATTTTTATTTGATAATGGTATTCTGGGTTTTTTGGATTATACTATTACAAACTAGTATTGAAAAGTTTGATTACTATATTACAAATTTTATAGATAGCTGCATTCTGCAATGTATGCTCTATATTTTTCCATGTGTAATTCTGGGAATTTAAAATACAACTTATATTTAATATCTGTATAATTGGCTTTTTATTCAAACTGTGTCATTTTTTTCCATTTCATATGATTAAATTTGTGCTGATGTTTTGAAATACAGGTATATATGTAAACTAACAGGGAATCTCTGTGAAATGTTTATGTGTTCCTGTTAGCAGTGATATGGTTGCATTTTCCTATTACAAAAGCACCATCATGAAAATCAGTTCAAGTTACAGATTTTCAATTTGCAAACTTTTTTATGTAACATTCTTTATATTATGTATATAAAAAAGACATTTCAAGCAAATTTCTAATTATCTAAATTCATTGTGACTGGACTGGACTTTATTATCATACAGTTATTTTCTTAGTCTACTTCTTTGAAGAAACAACAAATGTTTTTTCCCAAAATGCAAAATACCTATACTTAATTTTTTAGATTTCATTTCTTTTGTTATAATGTGTTTCCTTTTTATGTGTTTCCGTAGTGTTGCCTGGAAAATATTTCAATCATTTTCTGGAGAAACTTGAGAAGAAGTCTTTGTTATTTATTTTGATCTAGGCAGATGTTTAATTCATACCTTTTGCCTGCATAACATGTCATGAAATTGATTTTCTGAAACCTATAGGCTACAGAGCCTTAGATATTAATTCTGAGATTTTACCCTAACCAGTGGACTTGTTCTTGTATATAAGTTATATTTTATTGAGAAACATAGACAAGGAAAGTTAGCATATGACAGATTAGTAAAATTTTATGTTTTTTTGTTACAGCTTTATATTCTTTTGATTATTTTATTAATCTTCATATTTTGAAGATGCTATCCTATCCACCAAAACAAGACCTACATGATCTCAGAGATTAGGAGGGATATCTGGAACATTATTATTTCTACACAATTTATGTAATTGTTTATTTTTCAAAAAATGTATCTTCTGCAATGTAACAAGAGTCTGTCAGTATTGACTGATCTTTGGAAACGTTTATTGGAGATATTGGAAGTATCATTCCACTCTTGTAGACAAGATTAACCACACTGAACATGCAATGAAATTGTGAAAATGCATCAAGTATCTTCATTGCTCTTTATCGAGTACATTTAACTGTCAAATAGAAGTAAATACTAGTATTTTGAAAGAGAAAATGTAATTTTTTTTTCTCCATTGAGGGATGGGCACTTATCCAATTGAGATGTATTGTCATCAACTTCTTTAGAGCCCTCGTTCATTGTTTTGTAAGAAAAACAGCAATTTTTCTTGCATGATAAATGTCTATTGAGTCTGTAAAAAAGGTATCTCCATATTCAGGGGTGGAATTCTACTGGTTCTGTCCACTTCTGTAGAACTGGTTGCTCTAAAGAGCAGCAGACAGAGAGCATACATAGAACCAGTTCTATGTTTGCTGCTGTTTTGGCCCACCTGCCTGCCCTGGCTCTTACCTGATCTTTATTTCCTGCGTTTCCAACCACTGTGCACTTGCACGCAGTGCTGCTCAGCTGTCTGGGCAGCTCAGCGGGTCATAAATTGCACTCGTGCAACTTTCACACATACGTGCATGCGCACGCGATGCAGAGCAACAGAACCGGTAGTTATACGTGTTGGATCCCGTCTCTGTCCATATTATGTGTGTGGATCCAGAAGTGAAAGGTGATTTTTAACATACTCAATACATTCTTGGTGCTCAGAAGGAAGAACACCTCAGGGAGGTATGAATAATCATTGTTTGTGTGGTTTCACTGTTATTTTTCAAGCAATAGAAGGGGGAAAAATCTAATGTTTTTTAAGGGAGGTTTTTTTTAGGTTTTAAGAATTTTAAATACGAAATCAAATGGAAATGTGGGCTCCTTATTATCAGGCAATTATTGTTATTCTACTGACAAGCGCACAATGTTTGTCCTTCATGATATATTTAATAGAAGTTAATTGTTAATTTTTAACAATAGTATACCAGGACCTTCATACGGGAAACAACCCAAAGAGTAGCTCATTTTGGTAGTAATTAATTGAAACATTTTCTGGGCATCATGCCATCCTCATGGTCAGGTGATACAATTGTCATTAAAATTAGCACACATTTTGGAATTTAGAATTAGGGAAGAGAAGCATTTCAGAAGACTATAAAATACTACAAATATTAATTTCTCGTAATTTTGGAAGAGCTTCAGAAGAGATTGCTTCATTGCAAAAGTAACAATGAGGTATTGTTCCCTGTTCTCTATGACAGAGAACAGTAGGTCATAAATATTTGTGATTCTTTGTAACACATGGACAGTTGTGATCAAAACTCCAACAGAAGCTTTGAGAATAACAATTAATAAAGGATTGATCTGCTCATGGCAGCATTAACCTTGCTTTGTACCAAACAAATAAACAAATGGCAAATCTCTTTGAAATTTAGTGGTATGCTAGGTTATAAAATATTGTGAGAAACCATAGTACAAATAGTATGAACAGAATATTTTGTGACAAATATATCTAAAAGTATGAGTCAATATTTCTGACACACATAATTGTCAGCCTTGAAAGACCAGGACCACATATGAAATTCTAATTGAACTTATTTATTGGTCATGCCTATGCACAGGAATATTCTCAACTAGCTACCCAGAGTGACCCTGTGGTAAGATAATAAATAAATGTAAATATATAAATAAATAAAAATAAATTGTTAGCAGTTGCTAGAAGTTATATAAGGATCAACCAAATTAACAATGGGCTGGAATTGGTATGGTTGTGACTAAATAGGGATTCTAGGCTTATCCTTTTTACTCTGCTCCCACTCCTTCTCTTACACTAATGAATTAACAGATTTATATATTATCACTCCTTGGCCAATAATAATATTCTTTTGGTTCCCCTCAGAAAAGCAGTAAGAAATTCAGTAGCACTACATATTGCTATAGAAGATTTTCAAACCTGAAGGTAAGAATATTTGAAAATATGTTTGATAAATATTTGAAAATAAGTGTTCAGTGTCAATTTATTTGGTCTTGGAAAGAGAAAAGAATGTAAAATCAAAGAAAGATGAGAGGATAAAATTTAAATGATCTGCACTTTTTTTATGGAACAAGCTGTCCAATCTTTTATCATATTGAGGGTATTAGAGTAAAACAATGAACTAAACAGAAGGATAACATAAACTAATTAATTTTCATTCTTCCCTGAAGAAAAACAATCCTTGCCCTAGTCAGTCAGCTGGAGATTATGCTTCTTCTGATTCACAGGTTTTATCCCTAAATTCAATGACTGAATTGTCACACACATTTTTATGAAAACAATTCTGAGATTTTTTTACAAAGCATTCTTAAAATCTCACCTGCTTGTAACAGACATCAGTCCAACTTGTTACAATCCACTGGCAGCCCGCAGAGCTGGCAGCAGAGTCGGACAGTGGGGAGGAACCAGTCTGGGAGTCTGGGGAGGACTCAGATGAGAGTCCTGTATCCCTATAGAGATGGGCCCAGGGCCATCTGGGAGTTATGTGCTGATTCCGGAGCCTCCAGAATCTGACAGCAGCAAGGCAGAGGAACAAGAGGTGCCTGTCCCAGTGCGCACGTGCACAGAGCTGCCAGAAGACAAGAACAATTAAGATGAAAGGTCGACTCAGGAGTAAGGCTTGGAGGTGATTGGCCTTCCCATAAGACATAAAGGAGGAGCAAAGGGACAGGAAACTTTGCAGGAAGCAACTTTGTTCGTTCTGGTTGGTTTGAAACCTGAAGTTCTGTGTTGAATTTGTGCTCCATTTGGCCTTGTATAACTAATTGGAAGTTTAATCATTGGCAGCGTTTCAATGAAGATAAAGGTGCGTGCTTATCAGATCTATCCTGAAGGACTTTGGCAGACTTCCATGGGACTATTTACAAACGGTTTGAGACTCATTACGGGCTGTGAATGAGTAAAATTTACAGCCGTTAAAATAAAGAAAAAAGGGTTTAGGGACTAACATGTGTTTATTAGAGTCTCAATCAGCCTTGGTCAGAATACTACTCTCATCTACTTCCCTCTCTGTTGGAGCAATTCTAGGCCTGAGTATTGTGGAGAAGCTAAAATATAGGCTGTCAGCAAATCAACACATAAGGGGAAAAAAACCAAGAAATTGTAATAAGTGATGATGTTGATCCAGTTTGTGACACATTGTGCATTTGTTTTTAATGCCCTTTGGAGAAATTGGATGGTTTTTAAAAAATGTTCATTCCACATAATAGGGAGGTTTTAAAGGGATGAATGTGAAGAGTCATCATTGCAGCCAAATCTCAAAGAGAATCAAGCTACGTGAGTTAAATCATGTGTAACAATAGAATGTTCTTGGACATCTCTTCCATTTCACTTTGCTTTCTATGGTTCATGAAAAGATCACTTAAGTCTGACTTGCATTTTTTTTAATAAATCCAAATAACTTTTTTAGGGGTAAACATGTTGTGAACAGGGAGGGTGGATTTGATTTGTTTTTAAAGAAAATAAACTTCCTTGAAGGAAACCATTTAGACTAATTTTATTCAATGTACAGTATCCAAATAATAGTCAACAACATAAATTATGGGTAGGTGAATCAATTATTCCTTGTGTGTAAGCATGTGTGTTGTTTTATAAATAAAATGCTGAAAGATATGAGGTTCTCCTGTTGGTTATTGTGCTTGAAAATCTATTTGCTTTTTATGTAAACATAAAACTCTTGTTCAAAATAAATGGAAAGATTCCATTACACATAAAAGGATTATTAAAATCATTCAGCACATATAAATATACTATCGTGGATACATATTTTAAATCATAATTATTTGTTGTAAACTGCTTTAAGTGCTTTTTTTTTTTTTTTAAATAGCAAGATAAAATCAAATAAGTAATAAGTAATCTATTCTGTGTAGAGTTGTCTGTAAGGACACTATGATTTAGTCCTGGCCTTTCTACAATAATAAACGATAGCTTGTACCAAGAGTTAATTTAAAAAAATTCATTTCAGTAAAGGAGTGCTAGAAAAGTAACCATATGTCTTCTGGTATATGGCAAAATAGGATAGATTTTTTTTCTTCTTTCAATAAGTTAAGCCCTTAAGCAGTGATTGTTCATTGTTTTTTTGCATTTTTAGATGAAGAATAAAATATTTATGGTTGGGACTGATAGTTCTTATTGTGCTACATAGATAATAGGCCCGAACATTCATTTGTCTTATAAGACAAACTATTATGACAGTACATAATAAATACCGATTGTTTATTAATGATTCATCCTATATACAGATTTGGAAGATATATTAGAACAGGTGATTTCTGTATGTAGCAACATATTGATCTTTTTAAAAAAATAGAAATGCATGCATACAAATCCTATAGCGACTGAAATACTTTGTTTCACATTGTTCGTAAATATGCATAAATATGATATGAGAGATTTAAGCATATTTTAGTGGAAATCTAAGTGGAGATAAGTGGGACCAAAATTTTCTAAATTTCATAACTGCCCTTCCTTCTGTTTTTAAAATAGTATAGGCATTTTAGATAACATTTATATACTTGCATATGTATTTCTAAAAGTGATCTTAGAAATTTATAGTGTTCCTTAAATTTTAGAGGAAACCACTCCTTCAAATATATATATACTCTGTGTGTGTGTGTGTGTATGTGTATACATACATACATACTTAAGCCCATGTCACACCGCCCAACGGATGCAAAAAGGACACAGCGGACAAGCAAAATGTTCCATCCGTTGTTATCCGCTCTCAAAAAGGGGCAAAAATTTGCTATAAACGGAGCGGATAACACGGACGCGGGAGGACGCAGGGCAGATGCAGAGCGGATGCGGAACGGAAGCCCAGCGAATTGGAGCGGATGGCGCATCCGCAGGGCTTCCGGGGGGCCTCAGCAAAGTGGACGCGGAATGATACAGCGGATGCAGAGCGGACACCGAGCGGGTGAAGCAGATGCACAGCGGAAGCCTCACGGATGCATAGCGGAAGCCGAACAGATGCCGAGCGTTAATTGCGAATGCAGGGGGATGTATTGCATAAGCCACGCGGATATAAAGGGAAGCAGCTTGCACGTGGCCAGCATTCCGAGTAAAGACCTGCTGCTGGACACTTCGAGTTCCTTGCCTGCATGCCTGCCTGCCAGCCTTGGGGCCAGCCTGCCTTCCAGCCAGCCTTGGTGCCTGCCTGCCTGCCTTCCTGCCAGGCTTCCTACCAGCCTTCCTGCCAGCCTACCAGCCAGGCTTCCTGCCAGCCTACCTGCCAGGCTTCCTGCCAGCCTTGGTGCCTGCCTGCCAGCCTTCGTGCCTGGCTTCCTGCCAGCCTTGGTGCCAGCCTTCCTGCCAGCCTTGGTGCCTGCCAGCCTCCCTCCAGCCAGCAACCCCACAACCATGGGGAGGAAGAAGTGAAGCCTAGCAACCTGCTGCCATCCCTGGTAAGAGGGACAAGGCCAACCTCCCACCCCCTGCCCCTGAACTCTACTTCTGCTGGGCTTCTGCTGAAGCTGCTCCTGGCGGTGTGCTTCTGCTGGTGCTGGGGCTTCTGCTGGTGCTTACTCTGTTGAAGCTGCTCCTGGTCCTGCTCGTCCTGCTCGTGCTCCTGGACTTGCTCGTCCTGCTCGTGCTCCTAGCTTGCTCGTCCTGCTCGTCCTGCTCGTCCTGCTCGTGCTCCTGGACTTGCTGCGTTGCTGTTGCTTACTCTGCGTGCTGCTGATCCTGGTCCTGCTGCTGCTGCTGCTGCTGTTGACCCTGCTGCTGCTGCTGCCGCTGCTGCTGCTGATGATGATAATGATCCTGCTGCTGCTGCTGCTGCTGAATGATGATGATGATTGTGATCCTGCTGGTGAGGATGATTTGATGAATGATGATGTATGATCCTGCTGGGTGCTGCTGCTGGTGGTGGTGGTGGAGGAGCAGCCCCTACCACCTGTGAGCCCCTCTGATGAGGGCCCATCTGGTCCTGCCAAAGGAGGAAGAGGCGTATGCGGGGATGGAAGGAGGCAATACTACATTTGAGGAGGCACACGAGGATGAGGTGCTGGAGTGGCTGAGAGAGAATGACTATCTGTGGCGGAAGGGCACCGGCTGTACAGGGACACCAAGCAGAAGCAGGCTGCTTGGAGAGAGAGGGCGGAGAGTATGGGTACACTTCGGAGGTGCTCCTTGCTAGTGGAAGCACATGCACACCTGGTACAGAAAGCTGCACCTGAAGAAATCTGGGCAGGCCACTGTGAAGCTGACAGACAGAGAGACCTACGTCATGGCCAGGTGCAGCTTCCTGGAGGGTGAGATCCACCACCGAGGAACACAGCAGCCCCTCTCATTACCCTCTCTCTCCGCAGCCTGCTGAGACCAGTCCTCTTCCGGCCGAGAGTCAGTCCCTGTCTCCAGGTTTCTGTGGAGCGTGCCACGGCGGAGAAACCGTGGACAGGTGTGGTAACCGTGTGGAGTGCATGGAGGACTCCCTGGTGCGGTGGGAGAAAGGAGACATCGAGTCCACCACAATCCTAGCCGCATCCACGCCCCCCCGCTCTGCCTCCACAGAAAGGCAGAGAGCCGGACTGCAGGGGGCAGAGCCACACTGTCCTGCTGGAGATCAGGGACACCATCCGCACCAGCATAGATCTCCTCTCTCAGCTGGTCCACACCGACTCCTCCTCCTCCAACCGCAAGCCCTTTCTCACCTATGTCAACCAGACCCTCAAGGACATGGCGGATCCACAGTACCAGGTGGTGAAAGACCGGATCACGGAGCTGCTTCACAAACCCTCCAGACCCAGAGGAACCTGCTCCCACCCAGTCCAGGTCTGCTCCTCCACCCCAGGTGATGTCCCTCCGTTCCAAGGCTTCCCACAGGCCCCCACCTACGGCTACCAGGAGGTCTAGCAGCACAGGCAGCAGCCCTTCCCAGTCCAGGCACAGTGTCATCGGGCGACACCATTGCCACCGGTCCCACTGATGCCACCAATGCCACCCATGACAAAGATGCCATCACGACAGCGATGCCACCCATGCCAATGATGCCACCCACGCCAGTCCTCACCCAGCTGCAGAGCAGACAGCCCCACTACACTACTCCTTCCTCCACCCACAGTCAAGCCCGGCCTCAGTACATCTGTCATCAGTACTGGGGCTGACACCCCATGGCATGGAGGAGGGACCTCTCAGCATCACGGGCTGAGCCAGCTGTCCGACACCTTCCTAAACACACCGTCCCCTGTTGTCTCTCGGGGCCAGGCACTCCAGCACACCCACCACCACAGCACCTGGACCCTTCACCCCTGAGACTGGGCACACCTCCGAGTGACATATAAGAGTGCCAGTGACCAGGTAGCTGGCTACCTGTGGACTTTATTTGGACACTTGACTTGGGTCATTTTTGTTTTACAGCTTGTTGTTCAGTAAAGTTTATCTTTGATTCACACACTTGCTTCATTTCTTTTTTTCAATAAAGTTCTTGGTGTCAACTTTTAGAAATGGTAAGCCTTAAAATGCTTGTGGGATGGGTTAAAGATAGCAGTGGGGTGGGTTAAGATAGCTGTGGGATAGATAAGCCTCCAGTGCAAGCATAGTAGGACAGTATGGTCCACCCTCCCAGGTGCCAATCTATGGCCCTTTATATCAATAAAAATGTAATCAATCATCCACACATTGTACACAAACACAACTCTTATTAAACGCCCTGTTCATTGTAGGCCCACCCAACATTATGGCCCAATCTCATCCGTGTGATGAGACAGGCTGAAGGAAGCATCCATTAAGCATCTATCATCCTGTCTTGCCACTCCACCGCTCCAGCCTGGGAGTTGCCCAGTGTTTCAGGAGGTTGCAATGCTTCTTCCCTTCACGTGAGGGCTCTGTTGGGGCCTTGCACATCCTCAGTGTCGATCAGGGTTAGCCCTTGCCTCCATTCCCCAGGCTCCATGTCCCCATTGCCTTGTTGATGGTCCACAAGCCTGTTCTGCAGAACTGGGTAGCGGGTGCGCATGAGATTGTGCAGGATGCAGCAAGCTTCCACGATCCTCCTCACGGTCTCGGGTGATGCTGCATGGTGGTGAGAAGTACCTGGAACCTGTTGGCCAGGATGCCAAAAGGCATTCTCCACCACCCGTCTTGCCCTGGACAGCCTACAGTTGAGAGCCTCTCTTCACGGGTGAGTATCTTGAAGTGTAGGGCTTCATGAGGTAGGTTCTGAGGGAGAGGCGTCAATCCCCCACGATGAAGTAGGGCACATCTTGCGTGTCATTGGGTAGGGGGTCTGGATCTGGAAAGCCCATGATGAGGTTCCTTCCAGCCCTCCTTGAGGTGACTGGCGTTGTATTACCTGGGCATCTGAAGTATGACCCATAGCCTGAAGCATCGATGTACATGAAACTTGTAGTCAGCATCGACCATGGCGAAGAGGACGATGCTGAAGAAACCCTTGTAGTAATTAAGTGGACCCTGACTTGGCTGGAGCTTTGCAGGCCACGTGCTTGCCATCTATGGCTCCAACTTTCTTCCATCCTTCTTCAGTGGAGGGGCACTGGGAGGAGCTCCTCCTTGTATTCTTCGATGATGGCCTGCACCACTTCTCTGACCACAATGCTGATGGTGTTTTGTGGCACCCTCCAGCGTACTGCATGTTTTTGTAGGTGGTCCCAGAGGCCAGGTGGCGCAGAGTGAGTGCCACTTGAGCCCAGGTTCCGGGCGGGCCGGAAGTTGGTTCTGCTTGGTCAACCTGAATGTCAGCCGCTGCACAACTTCGTCAAACATGGCTGGAGGCATCCTCATGAAGTTTCTGAACGCACGAGTGTCTTCGTTCCTGAGCGTCCACCATCAGCTTGTTGTACAGTCCGTACTCTGCTCTTCTCCCGATCCATCTTCGGACCTAGACGCTTCTTGGCTGCCTCCTTTTATTCCCATAGTAGTGTTCACAGAGCCTGTAGATGGCTTTGTACTGATGCAGAAGGATGGTAGCTGCCAAAAGGACTGTGTTACGATCCACGGTGGACATGACTGGATGCTGTGGAAGAGGAAGAGGCAGATGAAGGCTGCAGAGGTCTGCACAGCTTGGCTGCTGTTCTGAAAGTGAGATGCAGGCGAGTTGCTCCCCCTTTTTATAGCAGTATAGGTGTCCCTTGCATCCTCTAGGCATCCTCTAGCCATCCGGTAGACATCCTTAATATCCGAGATAGGTCCCCTCTGCGAACATTTTTTCCGTTTTAAATGCTTTGTTTCCGCTTGGAATCTGTTCTGCATCCCGTTCTGCATCCGTTTCCGTGTCCGTTTCGCTTCCTCCATGCGTCCGAGCGGGATGCGAGTTGTGCGGACGCGGAACGGATGCCTAGTGGATATAGCGGATGCGTAACGGATGCAGAACGGATGTTGTGTAGCGGATGCAGAACGGAACGAACTGGATACATTTTCCGTGCAAAAGTTTTGGGCAGCCCAAAACTTTTGGAGCGGATGAAACGTCAATAAACGGATGCTGGACGGATAGAGAGGAAGCAAAACGAGGCAGTGAGTACATTGCGTTTTCCAACGGATGGCAAGCTTTTTTGTCCGTTTTACATCCTCTTTGCATCCGTTGGTTCGGTGTGACATGGGCTTTACATACATACATACAGTACTCTGGACTCATTCTATTAAAAAGTAATAGTTCTAGTCTCATTTTAATTAGCTTTTCATGTGCCAAAAATCACTGTCTTAAGCAGTTCAAAACGTTTATTTTAATTTGGAAATTCATTGGCAAATAAATAGGTTTTTTCTTGATTTTAGGTAATTACCAGTCACTTATTACTTTAAAATTGGGAAGGCCTGTTTCGGGCTGTTTAAAAAACATTCTTGCTTTCCACAGAACACTTACTAGAGTGAAGTGTGTTCAGTTCTCTCCAAATACTTTAATGAGCCCTGTATTTTTATTGTTTGTAATTACCATGCTATGCAAAGCTATGGCAAAATTATGATATATACTCTTAATTAAACATCTTTATCATGAAAAAATCATAAAAGTTTACCTACATCATGATACATTTTGAAAATATACTTCCTTATTACTATCAAAAGTCCTTTATTAAATTAACTTGTGAAATGCTTATTTTTTTAAAATGTTGATTAAGTCTTCATACGTTTTTGAGTTTTATATAGGCTTTGTTTTTGCTGAGTAGTTTACTTATTTGAGATACAGGATTTTTACAGGAATATTTAAACCTGCAATCATTTTCAGCTGGAGTGAGTCTACTAAATACCATTTGGGTTACAAATACCAATTACGATGAGGTAGATTTATTTGTTGTGTTTTTTAATGTAACTGGCAAGGAGATTAGGCCTAGCAAGCAGCAAATTTTTTTTTTTTTATAGATCATGATAGTTGCCTTTTGTTCTATTTTCGGCACTCAAGACCATATGATGGAGCTACTGAATATATTTTTAAATAGTGATATACTCAGGACTATAAACCAATGTGTAAATGTGTTTTGCTTTTTCCAATAAATTCTGGTTCTATTTTAAGCTAGCCAAACTATTAATAAGCATGGGTACTAGAAATCAAGGCACAATCAAAGCATCATAATTTGCCTAATCTAGTTTTTTCATGATTCATTACTACTTATATTCTAAAAGTATACAGCTAACAGTGGTATTCTTTTTGTGCATAAATTCTACTGGAGCTCATTTTATGTAATTAGATCTTTACATCTTATTTGACACTGCACCCCCCCCCCCCCCCCCCTATTTGTTTTTACTCAAAGACAGATACACTTTACAATTCTTCTGGGCTGCAAACTTTAATTAGATTATTATCAGATTATTACAGATTATTAAAATAGAGCTATAAAAAACTCCTTAAAATGAATAACCATGAAGTGGGACAGGAAAACTGTAGAACAGCTGCCTTTTTAGTTTTTCAGGTGGTGTGATAGTACCAAACTTGAACACAGTTAATAACTTCCAATAATTTTCTTGATGTGTATTTTTTGCCTGAATTTATTTCTCTTTTCCTTCCTTTTTCCTTCCTTTTTCAGTACCCTAATATACCAGAACCCATAGACATATTTAGAAATTTATCTATACAATTGTTTTCAATTCAACAGATTATTTTTATATACTCAGTAATTCAGGTATTGTTAAATCAATTTTCGAAATTTATTATGTACTGCTTATTTTCTTCTGTTTTCCTTCCAAGCTTGCACAAGTCCATTTATTTCAGCATTTTCTAGCAAATGACTAACATTAACGAGAGATCAGATTGTTAATTAAATGTATAATTTTATATGCAACTGCTTTGGTTTCTTTTCAAGCCTTACGCCAAGGGGACCCTAAGCATAGTTTCGACTAAAATTAAGCAGCTAATAATTCCTTCCTTTAATAAAGAAGTCATGTGCATGTATTTGTAATGTAAATACATAATAGAAATACTATAATTAGGTTCATCACTATATTTAAAGAGAAATAATAAGATGACTTGATAAAAAAGTACTCTAAACGGAAAAATAAAATTTATATCCTTAGCTGTGTTTTATGTAACTCTTAATTACTTTAAATCTGGGTGTGATTAAAAAAAAATAAAGAAAATCATGTCCTCAGATCTAAGATTTTTGTTTCTTCTCAACTTAGCTGTTTCTACTTTTTCATGGGTTATGAATACAAAAAATAGCAGTAGCAATTATAAGCAGCTAGTATATAACCAAGACTTATATACAACTTCACAGTGGCTTTACAGCTCTCTCTATGGAGTGAGTATATTGCCCCACCCTACAAAAAACAAATCTACAGTCCTTAAGGCCTGGTTCCACTGCACTTACTGGATGCAAGAGGATGGTAAAACAATTAAAAAAAGCTTGCATCCGCTGAAACGCTATGCATCGTTGTGTACTCATTGCCATACGTGTTTCATACGCTCTATCCATTGAGCATCTGTCCACTGCCGATTTCATCATTGCAGAAGTTTTGAAAGCTGCACAAAACTTTTGTGAACGGATGACACTTTCTGCCATGGTATGATGTAAAATCCACACATACGAGCAACAAACGTTCTATGTCCTTTTATCATCCGTTAAACCATCCGCTGTATCCTCTCTGCATCCTCTGGGCATCTCGCGCAACTCACATCCGCTGCACGCTGAAACGAGAAAAGGGAGGAAAGAAACGTCTACAAGAGTTAGTAAGCACGGAAATAGAAAGGATTGCAGCACTGAATGGTTTGCATCGAATAGTACAATCCGCGTGGCATCCCCTTTTCTTTAGGAGTACGTGATCCATCCGCTTCATCCGTATTGCGTCACTTCGAAATTCTCCCTAGACCCTCGGAGGTGGTCATCCACTTCCATCTGTTAGGCTCCCTATGAACATCCGTTTAACATTCCCGGCTACATACTGCCCTTGTTCCGTTCTTTTCCATTTCTGGTTTATGCAAATTTCACCACTTTGGAAGGCGGATGACACGGATAGAGCCAACTCCCGAAAATTTTGCTCATCTGCGTGTGGTCCTCATCCTGTCCGTCAGCCAGTGGGACCTAGCCTTTAGATTACTGACTTCAAAAGGATGGAAGACTGAGTCAACCTTGAGCCAATAGGATTCAAATTACCAAACTGCTGGCAAATGTTCCTTACTGAAACATTTTTTGCTTTACATCATTGGGAAGTATCTCAAACCAGGAATTATAACTAAAGACATTTGTGGTACAAGATAGTGAAGCTAATGAAGGCACATCTTTCCAAACTTTATCATAGGCTTTTAACACTGAGGATAATCACAGCAGAAGCCATGCCCAAATCAGGCCAATAGTTTGCAAGCCAATCAAATATTGTCTGTTGCAAGAAATTCAGTTCCAGAAGCGATACACTGCCAACTACATAATTTCTGTATTCAAATACAGAGTAAGCTATGAACCTTCTGGAACCAGGAATATTCACTTGACCAAGCATAATCCCATCTTTCCAAAGAGATAGCAAGAAAACACTGGTTTCTTTGAGCAAAGCAATAAATCCAATCTTCCTGTAATTTTCAAGAAAACAATTTATCCTTCAAGACTTATAAACATAATGACCCAAAAGACATACAGTGAGGACTAGTCACAGATATACATAGCAACAAAATAAAATAAGCTACTTTTTAAGCTTTGTAATTACTGGAGAATTACAAAGATGCCCAGCATACCAGCATACCAGCTGCTATGTACCCATGTGCCTTACACTATCCACTGTTTACGCTTTCCATGCCTTGTGGTTTGTATATTTTAATTTTTAATAATTTATATTGAATGTAAAAATATTAAAATTTAATGTATATATTTGTTATTTTATTTTATCATTTTATGCTACAACAGTCATTTTGTGTGAGATGGGATACAATATAAGTTTCACAAACAAATAATGGATGGTTTATTCTGACATATTGTCCAGTAGAGACTTCAACATCAAAGATATCTTAGAAGATATTCCCTACTGAACAAAAATCTCTAATACGAAATGATAAACCAGCACTCTGGTCAGTACCAATTTGGAAAACTACAGGAATATCCACAGAAGGTATGGTAAGCATTAGAAGAATTAGTAAAGGTTCTAACCAAGCTATGTCAGCAAACCCAGAGAACAACACAATGGCCAACTGACTCTACATTCCAACACTGTGAAAATGCATTAAGATTTTGTGGAGTATCAACCTAGTATAGATAAGTGGCAAATTTGACCTCTCATCATAAGAATCTCACTGTCCAACATTAGGATGCCAGACTGAGCAGGACATATTAACAAAGTATTATGTCTTCTGGCATGACTCAGAAGAATTACAAATTTGCTTTGGAGAAGTTCAGTAAGTTTGTTTTCTTTCATCCCTGGGTTTTCTGGAGTGCAGTTGTCATAGCTGGTAAAAAACCTGACCCTTCTTGGAAAGGATCACCTTATCACTGGGACAAATTGGTTTGTCTGGGATTAGAGTTTACTGACAATATTCTGTGTTAATTTATTAGCTAGAAGAGCCAGCAGAAGCAGAATGCCCAGAGAGATACAATATCTCAGAAACAGACAACACAAAGAAAAAAATTGTAACCTTGTCACTGCAGGTCTACTTTTGGAGCAATAAAAATTTGAGCCAAAGTCTATGCTAAACCTAGTATTTATTCACTATACTTAAACCTGTCCCCATCATGTGGAATTTAAAAATAATATTAGCCTTATGCTCACATTCAGCAAGCTGAGATCTAAACCAAGCTTCTTACTATGTTGACAGGATAAGCACAAAAGCATTATTCGCCATGAACACCAAAAGCAGCAATTGATTGATGGAAAATGAAGTTACTGAGTCTATGTTTCTGACCCATCAATAAAAGCAAAAATCTAAGGACTTATCTATACTGCCAGGTTGCCCCATTTCCAATATAAATCAACAACCCTTTTGGGATGGCAGAAACAGATAACAGTGTTAGTACATATTTCCCCATCATGAATGTTATCTTCAGTCATGTTTCCCTGCACTGTTTTCAAAATAATATTCTGGTTTGGTCAGCTCAGATATACCTGGACGCAATTTACTTTCTTCTAGGCTAGGCCCTTCACTCTAGTGACTATTTATAGGAACAGAAATACCTGCATATATTCTACACTTCTTCTATCAGCTGCAGAATCTGTTACAGCAGCTGTTTCTTATTAGGACAGTAGTTATAACACTTGTGTTATATGCAGAACCTCCCTGTTATATTAATTAATTAATTTTCCCCACAAGCTGCCCACTTTTCAACTGAGCAGTTTTTGTTTTAAATAACTTCATCATTTTTCCAGCAATTTGAGGAAAAATGCAATAAAGCTTAGCTGACTTTTCAGCCTTCTGAAAGGCCGTGGAAATCTGGTTCCTCCTCTCATGTTGGGCTCGTGTAAAGTAGGCTCCTAATCCAATGCATGGCATAGAAAGGCAGTTCTGTTCTTAATCTCAGTTTTTACTGATTGTTACAAGATGGCTAGGATCATTATATGAGTTATTCCACCTTCTGTAACTAAGGTACTTAATGTTTTAATACATATCAAAGGATATATGTCCAGTAAAACCTGTGTATTGAAAAGAAAGGATTGGCCATTGTTTTTCTGGAATAGAATGTTGGGAGACCCCAGGTGTGGAATAATTCACTAGTGGGCTGTTTCCTCCAGTAGTAGCTTCTAATCTAGACTTAATATCTTGCAAACTGCTACCAAATGTCTATCAGGATTCTGTTAAATCAGTTTGGTATCATGCTGGCATGAATCACATGAGGCAGGAGGAGCTTAAAGTTGCAAAACAAAACACTAAAAATCAGAAAACTATCATTTACAGGGACCCCCTAATTATATCTTTCAAAATCAATTTTTTTTAAAAAAATGAAAATAGTAAAAAAAGCTTAACAATGTTAACAATTCTGTAGCAATTATTATTATGTATCACACAATTTGGTTTTTAGATGTTCTGTAGTTTAATTTCATTGATAGTAAACAAAAGAGTATTATATTAATAAGAATATGTCAACACAGCATTAATTCTGCATAACCTTCAGAAAATAGGAAAGGTAAAATTGAATTGACTAATCATTCACTGCCTATAGCAATAATAAGTAATTGTTCTTGAAGTGGCTTATTATAAGGTGCAATGTGTAAATGGGTTGATTTAGGCAACTACGTGCTGAATGTTGATTAGGTTATTTATAGATAATACATGCTTGTTATGATCATTCATGGCTTACATCCATGAACAGTTTTTCTGCTAAAAGGAAATAAGCTTCAGGCTCAGTGAAACCATCTGTACCATCTAAAGATCCCCTTAATATCTTTTATTTTGCTACAGATGGCCTTCATCTTTCTGACAAGGTACAATTGTACCTTGAATTAAGCAAATCAATCAACTTTTTCTTTCATGCATTTTTCATGCTATTATATGTTTTTCTTTTTCTGCTCTTCCACAAAACAAAAAACAAAAAATCCTCCTCCAGAGACTTTAAAATATTAATAATTAGTTAATAGATATATTTTGTTGGCAGTTTACAAAAGTCCCAAGTAAAGGAAGAAAGCAAAAGAAAGCAAAAGGTAATCCATAGTCATGTTAATTCTCATTTTGTTTTATTTGCTAAGGCTACCCAACTCCAAAAAGACTTTGAGCAATTTACCACATATCCAATATGTTAAGTTAAAAAACAGAAATAAAACAACTGGACCACCTAGATTTAAATAGTATTCTTCAACAACTGGAAAAGAGACTGACATTCAGACTTTTAATTTTGAAGTTTTCAGTAATTCTGCAAATGAAATTAGAAACTCCTACTTTTTAAAGCAGAAATAATAACCATAAGAGAAAAGAGCAATTTGAATTAGACATTTTCAATAAGCAGAAATTGTCTGTGTTGATCATTGATCATAAGGTCAAGACACCAGAAATGGTTCAGCAGGTTCTGACCAGTTCTGGAGACCCGGTAGTGGAAATTTTGAGTAGTTCAGAGAACTGGCAAATACCACTTCTGACTGGAGATTTTACAGTATCCTTTCCCTGCCATACCCACCAAGCCATGTCCACAGAACCAGTGGTAAAAAAAAATTGAATCCCAACACGGCAAAACACCCCTAACTAATTTCTTCTTAAAACTCCCTGGAGTTTCTGGTTCTTTAGAATCTTCATTATGCATTTAAGTACAAATGAAACTATGGTGCAAAAGCTTGTTTACAACTATCAAACAGTCATTTAGTTTTAAACTAAAAAGGCCCAAAGTTATGAACATTTTCTCCTGACTATATAGATAGTAAGCTGGTACTGAAGTGCTCCAATGGTAACATATGTTCCTTAAGGCCCTGTCACACTGGCCGACGGATGCAAAACGTTTGTAAAAAGGACACAGCGGATGAGCAAAATGTTCCAGTGTTTCCACTCCGTTGTTATCCGCTCTCATAAGTGCTCCGAATTTGCAATAACTCAGAGCGGACAACAACGGAAAAGGAACGGATGGGGGGGATGTGTCAGGATGGAAGTGGAATCTGCTCCAGAAGGCCTATCGGATGGAAGCGGATGGAAGCGGATGGCACATCGCAGGCTTCCGGGGGAGCACAGGCAAAGCGGACGCAGAAACGGAAAGAGTGGATGCAGAGCGGATGCAAGCGGATTGAAGCAGATGCAGAGTGGAAGCCTAGCGAAGCCTAGTGATGCCTAGCATTCACGTGCGCATGGTGGGGAGGATGCATTTACTTCAGCCCCAGCGGATATAAAGGGCAGCAGCTCGCAGCAGGTCACATTCAGAGGACAAGACCTGCTTCCAGACAGAAGCTTGCCACCAGCAGCCAGCCAACCAAGCAACCCAACACCATGGGGAAGAAAAGGTAAGCCTCTGCATCTTGCTGCCAGCCTGGCAAGAGGGACAGGGCCACCCTCCCACCCCCTGGCCTTGACTCTGCTTCTGCTGGGCTTCTGCTGCCCGGGATCGATCTTCTGGTGCTGGGGGCTTCTGCTGATGCTGCTTTGTGGTGGTGGCTTCTTGCTGGTGCTTACTCTGCTGATCTGCTTCTGGTGGAGTGCTTCTGCTGATGCTTACCTCTGCTGGCACTGCTTCTGGTGCTGGTCTTCTGCTGGATGCTTCTCTGCTGGCACTGCTCCTGGTGGCTGCGGGCTTCTGCTGGTGCTTACTCTGCTGGCACTGCTCTGGTGCTGGATGCTCTGCTGGTGCTTCTCTGCTGGCGCTGCTGCCTGGTGCTCCTGGTCCTCTGGTGCTCCTGGTCCTGCCTGGTGTTTCCTGGTCTGCTGGTGCTCCTGGTCCTGCTCCTGGTCTGCTGGTGCTCACGGTCCTGCGGTGCTGCTGCTGCTGCTGGTCCTGCGTGGTCCTGCTGGTCCTGCTTTGTGGCTTGCTACTGTTGTTGTTGCTGCTGCGTGCTTCTGCTGCTGTGTGGAGGAGCAGCCCCTACAACTCGAAGCCTTCTGATGCGGGCCCATATGGCCCTGCAAAGGGGAGGAAGAGGCAGAACGCGTGGAATGGGAGAGGAGGCAAATTACAACCAAAAGACAGAGGAACATGAGGAGGAGGTGCTGGAGTGGCTGAGGGAGAAATGAATATCTTTGGCGGAAGGGACACAGGCTCTAATCGAGACAGCCAAGAGGAAGCAGGCTGCTTGGAGAGAGAAGGCGGAGAGCCTGGGCTACACTTCGGAGGTGCTCCTCAGCTGGTGGAAGCACATGCACACCTGGTACGGAAGCTGCACCTCAAGAAATCTGGCCAGGCCGCGGTCAAGTTGACGGACAGAGAGACCTACATGATGGCCAAGTGCAGCTTCTTGGAGGGTGAGATCCTCCACCAAGGAGCAGCCCCTCTCACAACCCTCTCTCTCAGGCAGCCTGCTGAGAGCCAGTCCTCTTCTGGAAAAGAGTCAGCTCCTGTGTCCAGGCAGGTATCTGTGGAGCGTGCCACGACGGAGACCCCCCCAACAGCTGTACTACCCCTGGCGGAGCGCTTGGGGACCCCCTGACGCAGTGGGAGAAAGGAGAGGGCACTTCCACCATAGCCCAACCCGCATCCACCCCAGCTCCACCTCCACAGAAAGGCAGAGAGCCAGACAGGAGGGGCAGAGCCACACTGTCCTGCTGGAGATAAGAGACACCATCAGGAGCAGCATAGATCTCCTCTCTCAGCTGGTACACACCGAGCCCCATCCTCGCAACCGCAAGCCCTTCCTCACCTACGTCAACCAGACCCTCATGAACATGTCAGAACCCAGTACCAGGTGGTGAAGGACAGGATCACCGAGCTGCTTCACAACCTCCAAACCAAGATGAACCTGCTCCCACCCAGTCCAAGCATGCTCCTCCACCCCAGGTGATGTCACTGCCCTTCCAAGGCTTTCCACAGGCCCTCCCCTACCAAGGCTACAGCTACCAGGAGGTCCAGCAGCACAGGCAACCCTTCCAGTCCAGGCACAGGTACATCGGAGCCACTGGTGCCACTGATGCCACCAAGTGCCACCCAGCCATGCACAGATGCCACCCCACGCCACCGATGCCACCGACGCCAGTCCTCACCCAGCTGCAGACCAGACAGCCCCACTACACTGCTCCTTCCTCCACCCCACAGCCAGCCGGCCTCAGTACATCTGTCATCGGTACTGGGGCTGACACCACATGGCATGGAGGAAGGAGCTCTCAACGTCAGGGCTGAGCCAGCTGTCCGAGAGCTTCCTCAACACACCGTCCTCTGTTGTCCTCTCGGGGCCAGGCACCCCAGTGGCGCCTCAGACCAGCACTCCAGCAGCAGCCACCTCCACAGCACCTGGACCCTTCACCCCTGAGACTGGGCATGCCTCAGAGTGACCCAAGAAGAGTGCCAGAGACTGAGTGGCTACCTGTTGACTTTATTTTTGCTTTGGACACTTGACCTGGGTCATTTTTCTTTTACAGTTTGTTATTAAGAAAAGATAATCTTTGCTTCACACACTTGCTTTCATTTATTTTTGTAAATAAAGTCTTGGTGGAAACTTTTAGAAATGGTTTAAGCCTTTGCATGCTTTGTGGATGGGTAAGGATAGCAGTGGGATGGGCAGGGATACTGTGTGGATGGGTAATAGCTGCATGGTGGTGAGAAGTACTGGAACCTGTTGGCCAGGATGCCAAAGGCGTTCTCTGCCACCCGCCTTGCCCTGGACAGCCTGTAGTTGAAGATCCTCTCTTCACGGGTGAGGCATCTGGAGATGTAGGGCTTCATGAGGTAGGTTCTGAGGGAGAAGGCGTCATCCCCCACGATGAGTAACTTGCGTGTCGTTGGGCAGGGGGTCTGAATCTGGGAAGGCCATGATGAGGTTGCGTTCCAGCCCCACCTTGAGGTCACTGGTGTTGTAAGCCTGGGCATCTGAAGCTGACCCGTTCCGTGAAGCATCAGTGTACATGAACTTGTAGTCAGCATTGACCATGGCGAAGAGGATGTTGCTGAAGAAGCCCTTGTAGTTGAAATAAGTGGAGCCCAACTTGCGCTGGAGCTTTGCAGGCCACATGCTTCCCATCTATGGCTCCAACGGTGTGGGGGAAGTTCCACTTCTGATACACTGCCTCTGCAACACTTTCTTCCAGCCTTCTTCAGTGGAGGGGCATTGGAGGAGCTCCTCCAGGTATTCTTCGATGATGGCCCACCACTTCTCTGAACCGCAATTGCTGATGGTGTTGGATGGCACCCTCCAGCCATACTGCATGCTCCTGTAGGTGATCCCTGAGGCCAGGTGGTGCAGAGTCAGTGCACCTTGAGCCCAGGGTCCAGGCTGGGCCAGAAGTTGGTGTTTGCCTTGGTCAACCTGGGTCTCAGCTGCTCACAACTTCGTCAAACATGGCTGGAGGCATCCTCATGAATTTCTGGAATGCACGAGGGTCTTCGTTCCTCAGCTTCACCATCAGCTTGTTGTACAGTCCGTACTCTGCTCTTCTCGGCAATCCATCTTCATACACAGACACTTCTTGGCCGCCTCCTTTTCTTCCCGTAGAACAGTTGAAAGAGCCTTGTAGATGGTTTTGCACTGTTGCAGAAGGATGGTGGCTACCAAAAGGAGTGTGTTACAATCCATGGTGGACATCAATGGATGCTGTGGAAGAGCAAGAGCCGATGAAGGCTGCAGAGGTCTGCACAGCAGGGCTGCTGACTGAAAGTGAGATCCAGGTGAGTTTCATCCCCTTTTTATAGGCAATATAGGTTTTCCACTAGGTTGCCTTTTGCATCCTCTAGGCATCCTCTAGACATCCTTAATATCCGAGATAGGTCCCCTCTGCGAACGTTTTTCCATTTTAATATGATGCTTTCTTTGCGAGCTGCATCCGCTTTCATCCTTTCTCCGTCCATGCTACTAATGCTGCGCAATCCGTTCCGCATCCGTTTTGCTTCCTCCCTGTGTCTGTTTTCTGCTGGAGCAGATTTGAGTTGCGCGGATGTGCAGCAGATGCCTAGCGGATATAGCGGACGCGTAACGGATGACGACGGATGTAGAACAGATGTTCCCCGTATGCGTTGTGGATGCAGAACAGACGCGTTGGATACTTTTTCCGCTCAAAAAGTTTTGAGCAGCTCAAAACTTTTTGAGTGGATGGAACCTCAGTCGATGGATGCTGGAGAGATAGAGAGGATGAAAAATGGAGGCAGTGAGTACAGAACGGATGAATCGCATTAAACAACGGATGGCAAGTGTTTCTCTCCGTTTTACATCCTCTTTCCATCCGTTGGTGCAGTGTGACATGGGCTTTATTCTACTATTTCAAAAAATGGTTTCTAAGCATCCACAGTTTATTTCAATAACAAGTCTGGATTATAAAAACTAGATGGAGAAAATACCACTCCTAAACAGAACAGCAACCAATCTTACAGAGAGAGATATACAAAAATCCCAGTTGCTATTTGTGAACACAATAAGGGTACTGTCACATGAAAATATTTGATGTCTAATTGTTCTGTGTATTCCTGGGCTTTTATAATAAATGTCCTTCATTGTAATTCAACTTATTTTATGAAAAAAAAAGTCATTATGAAATAAAAACAATTAATGTTGGCCTCCTTTTGGAAATGTACCTGAATACTTGAGGAAATGTTAGGTTTCCATGAAAATAACACAATGTGGTAATATGATCTTAAAACCTAGTACTACCACAAGCTTTAGAATCCAAAAGACAAAACCTCCATATAAGAATTGATGGATCAACTAATTAAGGATCACTGCAGACATATCAAAGGACTGCTCTTTTAGCATTAATGGTTGCTGAATCATTGAAATGAATTAAAAAAAAATTGCACAGTACATGTGTGATCAAAAGTAATGCTTTTGCAATCAACATGGATGTAGACATTTGCAATCAGCATGGATGTAGACATTTAATGATGTCTTCAGAAGAGTTGTGAATATGAATTACTGATTGACATAATTATTAAAATCATAATATTTGTTGGGAGAAATCATTTTTTTACAAGTAATATTTTCCTCATTATCTCCAAGATGAATCAGTTGCCTGATGAGTATCTCTACAGATCAGAGAGGCCAGGTTTATTACTGGAGACTGGAATGCCATGTTGGAAATAGGAAAAAGAGAAAAAATAGTTGGATATTATGAGTTAAAAACAACAAGGAAATGATTTACACCAGTTTCTGCTCATCTAGTTATTTCTCCATTGGCAACAATCTTCAAAAAAAAACCAAAATAATACCTATATATATGAGTATCACCTGATGGAGTTAATACTAACAAGAAGGTGGAAAACTTCAGCAAAGAGCTCCAACTGTGAAATAAATCAAGAACTACTCATGTAAAAGTTACCACTCAGGTAAAAGTGAAAGCTGAAGGTAACCAGTTTCCATATCATAATCGATATGTATACTATTTTGAAGGAAGACTTCAAAAATTGCTTTGAAATTCTGAATACCATTAATGGGAAACCAGGAAAACTCTGAAATGAAATCAAAGTTATGTTAAGGGTGAATATGGAAAGATACTACCAAGGGTCAAGAAACAACATCAAAAATTAGAAGTCAAAATAAATGGTGGAAACAGCTAAGAACAGAAGAGACGCCAAAGCAAAGGAAAACAACTCAGGAAGGAACTCAAAGAATTTCAGAGAGCTGTTAAAAGACTTAAGGGCATCTTTACAATGACATCTGAAAAGCTATTCATAGAAAAACAAGGAAAGTCTTCCAAAAGTCCACTTCTCTATGTGACTAAAATGATAAAAAGAAGTGTCTGCTCAGCATTGACTAATCATTAAGCTAACCTGAAAATACATACATACTTTTCGGCAGTAATATCACTCAACCATTTGCATGAATACAGAAATATTAAACCTTCCAATTCACAGGTACTCCCACTGAGTGCGAAAGATTCCACTTGCTAACTGCTAAATAGATAGGAGATTATGTTTGTCAGATATGAGAGTATTTGATGCCTGCACACATGGTACCCATTGAAATTAAATTGAAATCATGTAAACTAATCAAGCTAAATATTATGTACCAGCTGTTTTATTCAGTAGAGTTGTCAGTCAACATGCACAGCATATGGTAGCTACATAGTCTTTATTGAATGGCTATTTTGGGAATAACTGGTGAATAACCCAAGAGACCAAATGTGTGTCTGTGTAAGTTGCTGTATTCAACAAGATTGTATTTGTAGAAATTATAGAATTTGTAGAATTTATAATATAAAGTATCTCAAATATTTCAGTATCATCTCTTAACTATTTCCTTCTCCCTAGTTCTGCTTTTTTTTTTAAAGAAAACTTTAAATAATTATCTAGCACTGGCAGGCATATTTACAGAAGGGAAGTGATAAATGCTAATACGGCAGCCATGACTGCATAAGCCGAGGCCTGACCTTTACATATATAAAATAAGAGTATAGCTTTGATGTCCCTGCTGCCATCTTGACCTTTTCTTTTACTCCTCCTTGCAGGTGGCTCTGAGTGCTCAGAAGGCCATCTTGCAATCACTGAAGAACTTGTGTCCCTTCCCTCATGTCCCAGAATTCTTTCTGACTATAATAAAGGCAGTTAATAGATGGCACAGTTTTGAGATTACATGTAGATCAGAGGTGAAATTCAAAAAAATTCCCTACCGGCTCTGTGGGTGTGGCTGTGGTATGGCTTGATATAATAGTAATAGCAACCAGGAGCAACTAGGGGTGATTTTTTACCAATTCAAATTGTCTCTACTACCTCTCCCGAGGTGTGCTGAGATGGTTGAATTTCACCCAATGCAAATTAAGATGTATTTCACAATTACAGAATGAAAAATACCATGCAAACATAGTTGGAAAACCAGTCTGACTAAGTGTGTGATATTGCCTACCTATTGTACTGCACCAGCCCGCAAATGTTAAGTGCATCTTTTGAGTGTTAAAATGTTGTCCAGCTCTATTCTATTTCTTGTTCTTTCTGGCACCCTGAATCCATTACCTGTCAGGGATGAGCTTGTAGTTAGAGCACTGCAATGCCAAAAATTCATCTTTTCATCTATTTATGTTCCCCTGCTTCTCATTTTTAAGAAGGTTGTTTTTCATAAACCTTAATATGTGGCTTCCAAGGAATAAAACCATTTTCTGTTTTAAAACAGTCAAGTTGAAATGATCATGTATCAATTTCCAAATGGGATTAAACAGAAATAAGTGTTCTGATCCAAGCCTCATTCAAATCAAATAAACACATAGTATAAATAAAAGCACACTTTTTAATGCGTCTCTGTGAATTCTGTTCATTCACAGCAAAGAGTCATTAAAACTAATTGTCCCAGATAAGAGCAAGGCCTTTCAAGGTTTTGAAAGGCTGCCAAGAACACAAGATTAATTACAAAGAAATGTCCAAAGCCAAAAATCTCCAAAAACAAACCAGAATAGACAGGAATTCCACGAGAACTTTGAGTTGAAAGAACTTCTTTGCTTCCTGCAAACAAGCCAAACCTAGAGGCTGGCTTTTATCCCTTATGGAGGGGCCATCAGCTTGCAACCTTACTCCTGAGTTGCCCGTGCTGCTTCAGCTGCTCTGCTCTGGGCACAGGCACCCTGGGGACCTCTGCATCACTGCTGCCAGACTCCACAACCTCCAAAGGCAGCACCCCACTCTCTGATAGCCCTGGCCCCATCCCTGCATCACACATAGGCCCCTTGTCTGAATCCTCACTGTCAGAGACCTCAGCCATCCACACCTGCTGCCGGAGAACCACAACAATAAGATTATATGGACAACTCTTAAACTGGGATTTCTTTCCATTTAACGTCTGGCAAGATTAGGAAGCCAGGGTGGGCATAAAAACAATACAAGCATGTCTAGAAGAGCCATTCTGGCTAGTATTCTGTTTCCCTTAGCAAATAGCTCCAAAGCATTTGCTGCTGCCATACTCATGGGATTTTTCTGAAATATTGCAGTCAGTTAATCATTATATTTATTGTTTTAACTGTCAGTTGTAACAATTATAAAGCCTTCACAAAGGTGGCCAAACATTAATATAATATATTAAAATACCAAAAAACATTAATGAAAAACAAACCATTATGGTTTAGAATCAGTAAAAACATTAAAAAAGTGATATTACAGCAGAATCAATTCATATCCAGCAATCAATGCAGAGAATCCACACTAAAAGAAACATTATACAATGGCATTTCCAAGTAATTTAATAATTGCATAACCTAATGTCTGGCAGTTTGGCCAAACCCTCTATTCATACCTTCAGATCATGTAACAAATGTTTCTCTTTTTGTCTTTTTTCAAGTGTTGGGGTCCTCTTTTTTAAAAGACCCCAAAGATTTATAGACAATTTATTAGAGGGCTTATTATTGTTTATCAAAGTAGATGATACTTTGTAAAGTAGCCAACTAATTGTACTATCTTTACCTGCCCTGGTGAACATTTGTGATTGAGAAGATATGATGGCATGAGAAAACAAAAAGAACAAAGTACAAAATACATCAAAATATACTTTGGAAGCTAACAAAGATTTAAAACACAAGACTTGGATACTAATCCATACTTAGATCCCAATGATCAGCGAATGAGTTTGGGTCAATCATTTTCTTTCAGCACAACCTCCTTCTTTCCTTGCTTCTGCTACACCTAGGTATGAATTGAGACCAAACAAAAATGCTAAATGCAGTGTATCACAATGCAGTGTCATTCCATTTCCTTTGTTTCTGGAGATCAAAATTTGCATGGCAATGGCATGGGGAAATGCCATTGTTTATAAACCCTGAAGAGTTCTAAAAGTCATAAAGGAAAAAAATGTAATGATGGCAATTAATCAACTTTTTTTATGGTAAAATACCAGATAGAAAAGCTAAAAAATAAATTTAAAAATAAATTAAATGTAAACAATAAATTAGGATTAAAAAAAAAACAAGAATTAAATACACTGCTCAAAAAAATAAAGGGAACACTTCAACAACACAATGTAATTTCAAGTCAGTCACACTTCTGTGAAATCAAACTGTCCACTTAGGTAGCAACACTGATTGACAATCAATTTCATACAAATTTCATATGCTGTTGTTCAATTGGAATAGACAACAAGTGGAAAGCATAGCAGTTAGCAAGACATTCCAAAGGAGTGTTCTGCAAGGTGGTGACCACAGCCACTTCTCAGTTCCTAGGCTTTCTGCTGGATGGTTGGGTCACTTCTGAATGCTGGTGTGTTTTTGCTTAGGAATAGGCATCTCCTAACAGGTATTTGGTTAGAAATCATATAAACCGATAAACTTTTAGTACTATCTCTTTTAAGGCGAATGCAGAGCTGCAATTGCTGTGGTTCTCAATGGCCATAAGATGGAGACAGAAAACTCGGTTTGTTTATCTGAGTCTAGAATGAGGTGAGTGTATCTTATTTCCTTTCTGTGAAATATTGCTGCTTGCTCTAGTTTTCCTAATTGACTGGATATTACTGGATTTAATGTAGCGATACTACTGTTTTGACACTGAACTTTGTTACTGGAGATATCCCTGATTGAACAAACTGACTGATAACCTTTGATGATTTTGGACCTGCTATTTTTGGACTTTGTTGCAAACCTTTCTGGAAGTAAACACCACATGTAACTGTACAGTGTATCGTGTACTGAGTCGTTGTATGTTATTTTCAACACTAACCTCTCTATAACGGTCTCCCCGTATGCGACCTCCACTTCTCCTACGGGGAATTACCTTCAAACGTTTTCACTCTAGTAGTAAGCATGAGATGGAGTCTCCACCCACACAATGCTCAGGTAGTAATAGCTCATCCGGATGCACATCAATACGGAGCTGGCAAGAAGTTTGCTGTTCTCAGCGTAATGTCCATAGCATGGAGGGCTGCCAGGACGACCAGTACTCAGGATGGTGGAGGAGGCCATAGTAGGGCAACAACCCAGGCATTCCAGAGAACCGCCTACCTCTGCCTTTGTTCAAGGATGGAGCCTGCCAGAGCCCTGCAAAAGGACTTTCCACGGTACCACAATGTGCATGTGCTGCTCAACCGTCGAAACAGACTCATGAAGGTGGTTGAGGGCCCGACGTCCACAGATGGTGGTTGTGCTTTTTACAGCCAAACCGCTGCCAGGGACGTTGGCATTTGCCAGGAACACAAGTGCGCCTTTGCCCACTGTGCCGTGCTCTTTCACAGACTGAAGCAGGTTCACACTGAGCACATGTGACAGACGTGCAGGGTTGGAGATGCATGGAGAACATTCTGAGGCCTGCGATCCTCCGCATGCACCGGTTGGCAGTGCGTATAATGTGGGGTGGCATTTCTTTAGCGGGGCCGCACGCCCTTCTATGGTGCTTGCCAGAGGTTAGCCTACATGCCATTAGTACCAAGATGAGATTCCTCAGATCCCTTGCTGGGACCATATGCTGGTTGGCGGTTGGCCCTGGTTCGCTCCTTAATTGCAAGACATGCTAGACCTCATGTGGCTGGAGTTGGTTCAAGCAGTTCCTGCAGTGAAGGCATTGATGCTATTGGACTGGCCCGCCGTTCCCAGACCGAATCCACTGGCACATCTGGGACATCATGTCTTCACTCTATCCACCAATTCACATTGCACCACAGTTGTCCAGAGTTGGGAGATTGCTTTAGGTTCAGGTGTGGGAGAGACCTCGGGGATCATCTCCACCTCTCGGAGCGATGCCCAGGCATTGTGGGAGTCAGTACAGACTGTGGAGCCAAACACCAATGAGCCTCATTTTTGACTTGTTTTTCAGGAACATTACTAAAGTTGGATTCAGCCTGTCCACTTTAATTTTGAGTGTAACTCCAAATCCAGACCTCCATGGGTTGCTAAATTTGATTTCTATTGCTAAATTTTGTGTGAGTTTGTTGTCAGCACATTCAATTATGTCATGAACAAAGTATTTAATAAGAATAATTCATTCATTCAGATCTGGGATGTCTTATTTTTGTGTCCCCTTTATTTTTTTGAGCAGTGTATATTATAGTACAAAATACTGTATAATAAAGGTCTTGGTGCTCATTAAAACTAATTTGTGGCATAGATTATCTTCTGATGTATTTTGAGTAATGCTGCACAAAACCTAATAAAGCTATGTGTTGTAGTAGGGTTGGTATCTAAGAACAGCAGGGAGGTGCAAATTGTCCTCTTCAGCTTGGGTATAATAATGGCAAAGCACAGACAAAGACCATGGGTTGGTTACACAAGGAAGAGGAAGAACACATAATAAAAATGGGTGGGATGAAATATTGGAAGATCTGGTCATCAGCATGCAATATTAAGTAATATTAATAATAGGATTAGTATTATGTAACACTTGCCTTTAATTTACCTATATTTACTTGTGTTCGGTTTTCATAAAACTTATGAAATCTCAAAATATGATTACTTGGGAAGTTATTGTAATTTTTCCTCTGAAATAAATCTTTTTACATATGCCTTAAAATAAATCCATAATTGCAATATTCATTGAGCATCTTTTTTTTTTAATATGGAGCAGCTTTTGGAATTAAAGTGTGGACACTCCAAAAGAATGATATTTTTCTCAACAGAAAACAAAAATAAGTACAGTATTTCAACCATGTCCACATCAACTATGCAACACCTGTTTTCCCTATTGGGTCTTCAGATTGCACTGTGGTTCTATGACTGACCAATAACATTTGTTTGCCATTTCCCTTGAGTAATTTTAATCTCATTTGATTAAAATTACTGTTGCACTTTTGAAGGAAACATTCTTTTTCTGTCATTTAACACTGTTTAAAATGCCACCTATTATTTCTGTTATTGTCTCCACAATTTCATATGAGTTCACTTCTCTTTTTGCCAAAGAGAAAAGGATTTGTCTTGCTCTACAAAGGTGCTCTTATATATATATAAATTTTATTGATATTCCAAAGTTTAAAAATAAAATAAAACTATATGCATTGTTATCAACATCAAGACATCTTTTAGATTTCCTTACATTTTTCAACATATGATTACTTATTCAATTACCATTATATCTTACTCTTGTTACAAATCAATATAGTTCATCTTACACTTCAGTCTTTTCTATAACATGTATATATACCGTGTTTCTCATATAATAAGGCCGGGTCTTATTTTTTTTTGAACCCCGAAAAAATGGCTAGGCCATCTTTTTGGGGTGACTTAATCCCCCCCCCTTGCATCTTTGGGCGGGCAGTGACAGCTTGGATGTTGACCTCAGCGTTGGTGGGGCACTTCGTATCTGGGTCAATGCAGGCAGCACCATATCCAGGTGTGCAACAAAATTACTTCCTAACGGCAAGCCCCCCTCACCATTCCCCTCATTTCACATGTTTTAATAAAGGCCTTAATTTGGGGGAGGGGCTTAATTTCATTTCATGCCTATAAAACCTGCTGGGACTTCCTATTGGGGGAGGCCGTATTGTTGGAGAAACAGGGTATTTACATACTTCCTCATTCTTTTCCTAATTGCCATTTTATTTTTATTTTTAAACCACTCATATATATAAATGTATATATTTAAAGGAATCATATTATATATGTATATTTTGAGAGATGTAGCCCTCAGGTGTGAGTTCTTCTGCAAGGTGCCATAAGATGCGGTTCTGATTATTAGCTTGAGTGGCTTCAGAATACGGTTGGACCCAGTGGTTGGATTCAATTTTTTTTTTACTGTGGGCGTGGATTGGTGGGTGAGGCAGGGAAAGGATACTGTAAAATCTCCATTTCCTCCCCACTGCAGGGGAAGGTTACTACAAAATCCCATTCCCTCCCCACCCCATTAACCTGCATTCCAGCTCCGTTCTCCTATGCAGGGCAACAAAAGAAGACCCAGCCAATCAGCTGGGATTCAGGAAGCAAAGAATAGATGGGGGCAGGGGCAGTCAGAGGTGGTATTTGCCGATTCTCCAAACTACTCAAAATTTCTGCTCTCGGTTCTCCAGAACTGTTCAGAACCTGCTGAAAACCACCTCTGGTTTGGCCAATTCATGGAAGCCATGGAGACCAGAGATTTTTGTCCTGATGATTGTGGAACTGCTTTGAAGGCAATGTGTTGTAAGATTAATGGACTTCCCTGTGCAATAGGTTTAATTGTCAGATGTCCAGTTGGTGAATCCAGAAAAACCCTAGGCTTGACTATCAACCCCTGGGACATTATTTTACCAAGGGTATAAACTTTACTGAATAAATCCACATTGGCACAGAAGAAGTGAAACCAGCTCTTGCTTCCTGCAAAAGCGCACATAGTTCATTCCTCCTTTCCCCACGGGCCACCCAGAGTCCATTACATTCACCAATCACTTCTGTTCATTTTGTTATGAGAACCAGCGGCCAGGCTGTGACATCTGCTCTGGGTGCCCTTGATGGGGGAGCAATGTCTCATGGGATCCAAGGTTGCTTGGGTGCCTTTCCCTTGCATTCCAATCCACCACCACCCTATTCTTTGTCAAGCTGTGAGTAAAGCAGAATATAGGTGAAAGTTTGAATCAGTCTTGACATGAATCCTGTGAGAAAAGGCTATTATACTAGATCAGCCAGAGGTCTGATGCAACACAAGAACAATGTGTAGGTTCTTAAGTTTATTTTCGTGAAAATATTTTTTTCTCTGTTTAGGTTCTTCAGTGTATTTTCCTGAAAAACATGCCACTTTGTTGTTGTTAGTTGCAAAGTTATGTCCAACCCATCGCGACCCCATGGACAATGCTCCTCCAGGTCTTCCTGTCCTCTACCATCTTCTGGAGTCCATTTAAGCTCACGTCTACTGCTTCAGTGACTCCATCTAGCCACCTCATTCTCTGTCGTCTCCTTCTTCTATTGCCCCTAATCTTTCTCAGCATTAGGCACTTTTCCAGTGAGTCCTTCCTTCTCATTAGATGGCCACAGTATTTGAGTTTTATCTTCAGGATCTGCCTCTCTAAAGAGCAGTCAGGATTGATCTCCTCTAGGACTGACCAGTTTGATCACCTTGCAGTCCAAGAGACTCACATGAGTCTTCTCCAGCACCAGAGTTCAAAGGCCTCAATTCTTTGGCGCTGAGCCTTTCTTATGGTCCAACCTTCACAGCCATACATTGCAACTGGGAAAACCATTGCCTCGACTATATGCACTTTTGTTGGCAAAGTGATGTCTCTGTTTTTTAGTATGCTGTCTAGATTTGCCATAGCTTTCCTCCACAGGAGCAAGCGTCTTTTAATTTTTTGGCTGCAGTCCCCATGTGCGGTGATCTTGGAGGGTAGACCTTTTTTAAAGCAAATTTGATTTTGAAAGTTCACTTACTTAAAAAATAAATAAATTGATGTGTGACATGCAGGAAATGCTGTTTTGAAAATCCATTCTCATGTCTTCAGTGAGCACACAACTTGTTAAAATTCTCTAGATATTGATCATTCAGATCTTCATGTTTTAAATAATCTGTTTTACAGGATCTTAAAATAATATCCCTAGCAATAATTTTGTCAAATGGGAGCAACCAGGTCTACATTTGAAGAGTTCAATTAGTTTTTATTGCTCATTCTTATAACGCAGGAATTTTGGGCTCATGCCTATAATACAAGAATCTCCAAGGACTTGAAATGGACACCTAACATAAGAACTGTCACTAAAAAAAACACCACAAAGAATGTTTTTTTCTGCATCAACTCAGATCAGATTGCCCAAGGATCTGCTGGTACAATTCTATGTAGGAATTATTGAGTCTGTCATTTGTATCTCAATAACTGTCTAGTTTGGCACAGCAACCAAACAGGACAGGTACAGATTTCAATGGATGGATAAAACTTCAGAAGAAAACTATTTCAACCAGCCTACCTTCCTTTAAGGATCCATACACTGCATGGACCAGAAAGATGGCTGAGAAAATAATTCCAGACCCCTGACATCATAAACTCTCACCTTCTCATCTTTCCTGCTACCTTCTCCTACTGGTATCTATGATTTATCACATGTTGTATCTTATGATTAATGATTTTAACTATGATCTATGATATATGACCTATCTCTTTGTTGTTGTAAGAACATTGAGAGCTTATGCACCAGAGACAAATTTCTTGTTAGTCCAATCACATTTGTCCGACAAAAAAATCTATTCTATTCTATTCCATTCCATTTCATTTCTTAATATTATATATTCTATTCTCTTTATATCTTCATAAATAACTTAGATGAGGGAATAGAAGAGGAATTCATCAAATTTGCAGATGTCACTACTGTAAGCTGGCAGGAATAGCCAACACCCTAGAAGATAAGATCAGAATCCAGAAAAATCTTGACAGACTTGAACAATGGGCCCTTCCAGCTCTATTCTGATTCTTCTTCTTCTGATTTCTCAAACTGTATGCACCTGTGCCAAACGGTATATAAAGTTCAACAGCATTTGGGAGTGGGTCATACCTTGCCATTGTGCCTACATAGAAATTCCAGACTAATTCCCTGCTTGCTTCCCCTCCTCACCTTGGCTCAGCTAGTGCTGCTCCAACAGAGATTTAGAAAATTGATAATTTCTCAATTTTACAAAACATTACCTATTTCTAGGTTTAGATTAAAAATGTTTCTCCTGATGGTTTGCAAAGAAAGTGACCTCTGTATTTTCTTCTTTTTGCAAAATAAGAGTGGAGATTTCTCCTTTCAATCTTCTAGATCCAAGTAATGATTTCAAAAATGTTATAATGTTATAAGAAATTACATAGCCACCCAAATGACTCATTATCCAATGACTAATTGCTTAATTATTTATCAGACAGCAGATGATCAGCTTTGCTTTCATTTTTTTAAAAAATAAAAAAATACAACCTATGTTTTTTCTCTAATGTTAAGATTTCTGTGTACCAGTTGAAGCTATTAATGATCTGGGTTAATAAAGTCGGTATGCACTTTCTATCATTCAGGATAAACATGTAAGTTTTAATTCACTTTCATGGTGTTAAAAAAAGAGAAGGGAAATAGAAAGAAAGCAAGACATTTTTCATTCTGCTTCAATTTCTTATTCTTTTCCGAGCAATATAATATTAAAAGACTAAAAGCTAACTCAAGGCATTTCTCAACGTCAATCATTTCATTGCCAGCAAAGAACACTGTCAAGAATGTTCATGACATTTAATTGGGATGGAATTATGCCAGTCTTGTACTAACTATCTGAGCAATAGTGAATCTCAGTCAAATTCCAAATGCAAAATATTAACAGAATCAATGTGGCTTTGGAATCAATGTTAAATTGCTCTGAAAAAGCTCTAGCTAAGACTGAGACAACACTAAACAAAGCATAGTAAAATTATTGATGACACCATCAGACCTGAGTTGAATTAAGGTTGTGGTGAAATTTGGATGATACCAGAAATACCATCTACCAACTAAAGTGACAATTGGCACAATGGGAATATGAAGGTTTGGGAGAAAAAGTCAACTTCTTTTTCCCACCTCATGTAAAGCATGACACTCTCTCTCTCCCTCCCTCCCCCTCCCTTTCCCCTCCCTCCCTCTTTGAAATTTTATAATGTTATTTTTATTTTAAAACTTTTTAATGTTAAATTAATTCTGACTTTAATGTTAATTTTATTGAGTTTATTATACACTACTGAAAACCCTTCCCTAAGGGAGATAGGCAGTTAAGAAATAGGAAAAACAAATAAAATAAATAAAATACTTCTATGCTGCTGAATTTCCAATGGCCCTCAGCAGCTTGCAACAAGCAAAAACAAGATTAAGATGAAACTTCATGACCTAACAAAACACCTCCTAATTTAACTACCCCAAAGTGGTGATGTAAGTGAAGTGGAAGTCATGCAAATAACCTTCCTGTTCCATATTAACATTCTTGTAATACCCTAACCTGATTGGCTGAAACGGAGTGCACTATGATTGGCCAAAATGCACGACGATGATTGGTCAGTAAGGAATCTCCCATGATTGAATGAGCCAATCGCGGGAGATTCAGAAAGCTGTCATTGGGTGAGAGCCACCGGCAAGCTCTATAAGAAGAGCTGCCATGGCTCGCAGGTCCAGCACAGATCTATACCTTTGAATAAAGAGCTGAAGTTATGCTGGTATCCAGTCTCCTGTTTTCCCACGCTTCTACACTGGTGATGAAGGTGGGATCCTGAGACAAAGAGACCAGTCGGGCATGTGGCAACCGAGCTGAACAACCGACAAGATGGCCTGCAGCAACTCGCCACCCGCACCATTCAACCAGGCAACTGAGGACTGGGAATCTTACATCAATCGATTCCTCATGTTCTTCGAGAGCAACAATCTAAATGATGCAAACGACCACCGAAAGAGAGCTGTGTTTCTGACCCATTGCGGGCCAGCCATATTCAAGATGGCCAAAGCATTGGCCAAGCCAGAAGACACGAAGGAGATGGCTTGGCCAGATCTAGATTGGCTACTTCGGAACCACTATGCCCCAGCCGTGCCAAATCTGATTCGGCGACACGAATTCTACCTTCGGGATCAAAAGGGCGGAGAGAGCATCAGAGATTTTGTGGCAGCATTCACCCTCATCACCGACCATAAACCACTACTGGGGATCCTGGTGGGGAACAAGGCCACCCCCAACAATACGGTCACTCCGGAATGACAAGATTGGCTTAGAGTTCCTTGCCACCTTAAACACCACACTAAATACATCGCCCGGGAATTGCATCTCTCACCGCCAATGCATAAGCCGTTGCCCCTAGACAGATACAAAGATGACCTTGCACTCCACCAACTCCACCCTGCAAATAGAGCATTGCCACCCACCTACCAACACCGCGTCAGACATTGCGAGAGAGACAATCAAAGACGGCAAACTGGCCGAGTTTTGAGCTGGTGGAAAAAGGGTGGCCGGAAACAGAAAGCAGTCGAACCAGTTTCAAACTTCCGAACTGGCAAACTGAATTAAATCCTCCAGAAAGGGATGTATACTAATGGGGCGATAGAGTGTAGAGCTCCAACACTTACAAAAAAAATTTGCACATGTGTCATGAGGGACACCCAGGCATTGTGAAAATGAAATCCTAAGCCGAAGCACACATGGTGGCCAAGGATAGACAGGAAACAATTGGAAACCTGGGTGGCACCATGTAACACAATGTCATGTGATCCAAGACCAAACGTCCCGAAGCACCAACCCTCCAGTGGAAACACCAGGGAGGGCCCCATGGTCAGGGCTCATATAGACCTTTGCGGACCACGAACAGGGCAAACCTTTTGATCGCAAGTAAGACGCTTCCCACGCGGCTGGCGTCAGCCTATGCATTAAACGATGTAAGCGGTTACAAAAAAACTAAACAGACTTTTCTCACACGGCCTACCTGACACTGATAGTACTGACTACGGGCCAATTCCGGGATTGGCATTCGAGCAAATCTCCTGTGCCAAACGGGGAATCCAACACGGCATTGACAGCGCCCGTTCATCGGCAATGCAAACGAGCAGGCGGAAACAATATGTCAGATACACCAAAGACGCTTTAGAAAAGATGGACATGGTAACATTACACGACAAATAAATGAACTATTAACAATACAGCACATAACACCAAGTGCTAAAACAATAAAAGCCCAGCAGAACTCCTGATGGGAAGAAACACTGATCCCATCTAGACAGCTGCACCCGACATACAATCCAGAAAAACCACCAGAACTCATTCAGCTCAGTACCAGGCATTAATCCGGGAAGACACAGTCCTACGCAAAAAATTTTCAGGGAACCCACTATGGTACCCGACAATAACCAAGTGACAGGCCCTGTCATACGCTAGAAACAGAGGACAGAATAAACTGGAAAATACATGTCAATCAAATCACGATCAAGAATAATTAAACAGCATCGAAACCCCACAAAAACTCACAACAGACTCTATAAAAAAACTCAGGGGGGGGGGAGAACCCCAAGCAATCATCCACCAAAAGAAAGAGAAACACTTACTACAATACAATGCCAACTGAACGGGCCCACCAACACAAACTGAACAGAAATACAAACCGCTAAATAAAAGAAGAAACCAACATACTCATGGAGAAGAGCAGCCAAAGGGTACGAGGAACGACCCACTCGAACTCGTTGCCTGGAAGGAACAGTCAAGCCAGTTCAACCGACCCCGGTAAGAGCGGCCGGGAACAGAGAAGTGACAACTCAACCGAACCCAGTAGACGGTGTGGGAGTTGCGGCGAAAGGCTTGCTCACCCTTCCAGGAGTTCCATGGAGAAGAGCAGGAGCACGAAGATATCCATCTGAATGCGCTGAAACCATCCGCAACTGAACTGGCAGGTCAAGTAGGCAGTAAGCCTGTCCTACCTACGACACTTACACACGTAGGATGGAAACATCCAAAGAGGGGGGGTGTTCATATTAACATTTTGTAATACCTAACCTGATTGGCTGAACGGGACTGCACTTGTGATTGGGCCAAAACGCACGGTTGATGATCTGTCAGTAAGGAATCTCCGTGATTGGACGTAGCCGATCACGGGAGATTCAGAAAGCTGTCATTGGGTGAGAGCCGCCGGCAAGCTCTATAAGAAGAGCTGCCGCGGCTCCCTGTGCTCTCGTATAGCACAGATCTATACCTTTGAATAAAGAGCTGAAGTTACGCTGGTATCCAGTCTCCTGTTTTCCCGCACTTCTACACTTCCCACCTCCTTTCAGGAAAAAGATAAAAGACTTTGATTTGAACTTAGCTGTAAAAGGTAAGCATTAAAAATATATTTATGTGGCAATATCATCCTGCAAATCCTAGAAAGGTGGCACTGATTGCAACAATAACTGTTGTTGGGGAAGTTGAGTGTTGCAATAAAGCATTGTGTATATTTTTGCTATGTTGTGTTGTGTCCAGTCTTGGAGAGCAAAGAACTCTCACAGGCTAAATTAATCCTCAGTGTTTCAGATGCTGAGGTCTTTGTAGAAGGAATTCCCTCAGAGAACAGAACTAATAAACTTCCTCTTCCAACTGTTACTGCATGGGCAAATTCAATCCAGAGTAGGCAGTCACAAGGTATATTGCTTTCTGGGCCAAAGGCCAGTCGTCCAGCTCATACATTGTAACACAGTTTGCTTATTTTTGATATGTTTGTCAGAAGCCAGAAATTTTTGATGGATGTAGACAGACTTTATATGAGTTAAATTTATTTGATTCCATTATTTCTAAAAGTACCAGGTGTGTGCAAGGGAATGTGTTTGAGAAACAATAACAGCTTTTTACCTTGTTGAGGTACTCTGTGCTGTTGCTACACAAAGGGGTCAAATTACAGCTACAATCATGCAAACATTGTGATGCGTGTAAAAAGGGGACAAGGCTTTGATTTTATGGTTGTGGCCAACATTTTTGCTTTTTTGACCCCCTCTGTTAAAGCCCATGTCACAGTGAACCAATGGATGCAAAGAGGATGTAAAATGGACAAAAAACCTTGCCATCTGTTCGTTGAAAACGCGATGTACTCACTGCCCTCCGTTTTGTTTCTCTCTATCCGTCCAGCAATCCGTTTATGGAGGTTTCATCCGCTCCAAAAGTTTTTGGGCTGCCTAAACTTTTGCACGGAAAATGTATCCAGTTCATCCGTTCTGCATCTGCTACGCATCCGCTACGATCGTTACGCATCCGCTATATCGCTAGGCATCCGCTGCGCATCCCCGCAACTCGCATACACTCGGACGCAGGGAGGAACGGAACGGACGCAGAACAGATGCAGAACGGATGCAGAACAGATGCAAGCGGAAACAAAGCATTTAAAATGAAAAAAACGTTCACGAAGGGATATTAAGAATGTCTACAGGATGCCTAGAGGATGCCTAGAGGATGCAAAGGGACACCTATACTGCCTATAAAAAGGCGGAGCAACTCATCTGCATCTCACTTTCAGACCAGCAGACCAGCTGTGCAGACCTCTGCAGCCTTCATCTGACTCTTCCTCTTCCACAGCACCAGTCATGTCCACCATGGATTGTGACAAAGTCCTTTCGGCAGCCACCATCCTTCTGCAACAGTGCGAAACCATCTACAGGCTCTGTGAACTCTACTATGGGAAGAAAAGGAGCCACCAAAAAATGTCTAGGTCCAAAGATGGTTCACCAGAAGAGCAGAGGACGGACTGTACAACAAGCTGATGGTGGAGCTCAGGAGCGAAGACACTTGGGCGTTCCAGAACTTGATGAGGATGCCTCCAGCCATGTTTGACGAAGTTGTGCAGCGCCTGACACCCAGGTTGACCAAGACAAACGCCAACTTCCCGCCCAGCCTGGAACCTGGGCTCAAGGTGGCACTTACTCTGCGCCACCTGGCCTCAGGGACCACCTACAGGAGCATGCAGTACGGCTGGAGAGGTGCCACAACAACACCTCAGCTTTGCTGTCAGAGAAGTGGTGCAGGCCATCTCGAAGAATACAGGGAGGAGCTCCTCCAGTGCCCCTCCACTGAAGAAGGATGGAAGAAAGTTGCAGAGCAGTGGTATCAGAAGTGGAACTTCCCCCACACCGTTGGAGCATCGATGGCAAGCACGTGGCCTGCAAAGCGCCAGCCAAGTCGGGGTCCACTTATCACAACTACAAGGGGTTTCTTGTAGTTCAAGGTTTCAGCATCATCCTCTTCGCCATGGTCGATGCTGACTACAAATTCATGTACATCGATGCTTCAGGTAACGGCTCATCTTCAGATGCCCAGGTATACAATGCCAGTCACCTCAAGGAGGGGCTGGAAAGCAACCTCATGTGGGCTTCCCAGATCCAGACCCGCTGCCCAACGACACGCAAGATGTGCCCTACTTCATCGTGGGGGATGACGCCTTTCTCCCTCACAACCTGCCTCATGAAGCCCTACACCTCCAAATACCTCACCCGTGAAGAGAGGATCTTCAACTACAGGCTGTTCAGGGCCAAGACGGGTGATGGAGACGCCTTTTGGCATCCTGGCAAAACAGGTTCCAGGTACTTCTCACCAACATGCAGCATCGCCAGAGACCTTGAGGAAGATCGTGGAAGCTTGCTGCATCCTGCACAATCTCATGTGCACCCGCTACCCGCAGTGTTGCAAGACAGGCTTGTGGACTGTCAACGAGCAATGGGGACATGGAACCTGGGGAATGGAGGCAAGGGCAAAACCTGATCGACACTGAGGATGTGCAAGGCCCCAATAGAGCCTCACGTGAGGCGAAAAAGGCAGCGCAACCTCCTGAAACACTGGTGCAACTCCCCAGCTGGAGCAGTGGAGTGGCAAGACAGGATGGTAAATGCTTAATGGATGCTTCCTTGACCTTGTCTCATCACACGGATGAGATTGGGCCATGTTTGTTTTGGTTGGCCTACAATGAACAGGGCGTTTAATAAAGAGTGTGTTTTATGTTGAAATGTGTGGATAATTATTACATTATTATTGATAATGAAGGGCCATAGGTGTGGCACCTGGAGGGTGGACCATACAGTCCCACTATGCTTGCACTGGAGGTTTATCTATCCCACTGCTATCCTAACCATCCCACAGCTATTACCCATCCCACAGGTATCCTAATCCATCCCAAAGCTATCCTTACCATCCCAACAGCATGCAAAGGCTTAAACCATTTCTAAAAGTTTCCACCAGACTTTATTAAAAAAAAGAAATGAAGCAAGTGTGTGAATCAAAAATAGACTTTATTAACAAGAAGCTATAAAACAAAAATGAGTCTCTGGCACTCCTCTTGGTCGCTCAGTCTCAGGGGTGAAGGGTCCAGGTGCTGTGGAGGTGGCTGGTGTTGGAGTGCTTGTCATCAGTTCCTCCAGAAGCAGAAGCAGCAGAAGCCCCAGCCCCAGAAGAGCGAGCCGTGCTGCAGAAGCCCCAGCAGAACCAGAGTGAGGGCCAGGGGGCAAGATGGTAGCCTGTCCCTCTTGCCAGGGCTGGCAGCAGATGGCTGAGGCTTGCTGTGCTTCGTTGCACATGGTTGTGGGGTTGCTGGCTGGCAGGGAGGCTTGCAGGGAGGGTCGCAGCAAGGCTGGCAGCAAGGCTTGCAGGCAGACATGCAGGCAGGGCAGGCAAGGCAGTCAATCCTTCCAGCAGCAGGTCTTTCCTCTGAATGGCGACCTGCTTCCCAGCTGCTTCCGTTATATCCGCGGGGCTGATGCAATGCCTCCTCCCCGCATGTGCAATTAACGCCAGGCATTCGCTAGGCTTCCGCTGTGCATCCGCTTCATCCGCTGTGCATCCACTCTGCATCCACTGTATCCGTTTCCGTGTCCGCTTTGCTGAGGCCCCCCGGAAGCCCTGCGGTTGCGCCCTCTGCTCCCATCCGCTGGGCTTCCGTTCCGCATCTGCCTGCATCCACCCTGCGTCCTCCCCCGTCCGATCCGCTCCAGTTATGCAAATTTTTGCCCCTTTTGAGAGCGGATAACAACGGATGGAACATTTTGCTTGGCCACTGTGTCCTTTTTGCATCCATTGGGCAGTGTGACATGGGCTTAGGACACGACTGAACCTGCACCTCCTTCAACACATTCCCTGGATATAGGCAAAAGCTACATCTGACCACCAGATGCAACAGGACAGTTTTATTGTGCCCTGCAGAACATCTCCATGACAAATGAGTGGGTTTTTAAAAAAATATTGACTATAATGCCATTCAAGAAAAATGCAAACTTTATTATGACCATAACTAATGTGGCACCATCTCCAGGGGCTCTCAAAATGCCACAGTGAATATTAAATGTTTGTTTGTTTGTTTAGATGAGTGTTTCAACTGTAACAAATATAACCTTTATTTTGAGGGATAATGCATTTTGGAGGTGTCACAACCAAAATGCTCAGGTATTTTCCACTTCTTTTTTCTATACATTTACTTGTCAGCAAAAAGGTAATGCATCAACTCTGTAAGTTGATCTGAGAGATTTCTGTTCCAGAATGGTTGTCTCAGATAGGATTCAAATTCTCTACTTCAGGGTTGATTAATAGTGCAGTGCCTTGATTTATTTCGATGCTGCTAAAATGATTCCAAACACATTACAATACAGTCAAAATATAAATGAATTATTCACTAAAAGTAGTTCAATAACAAATCCACAAAACCATCAAGTTAAAAATAAATTAAACTATAAGGCCCATTAACTCTTTTCTCCAATTCAACTTATCCTTCATTTTTATGTCCACTCAAGGCTTCTACTCATTTATCTAGACCTCTGCTTCATTGAGTGTGATTAAATGTGTGTGATTATAAGTTACCTAACACTACTTCGCTGGCAGTAGTTGGGCCCTTACCCTATAAGACTTATGAAATCTCCATTCTGTTTACTTTATCTTAGAGACTGCATGAAGATATACTGTAGCTACTTTGAAATACTAACTTCATTAGAGTTCTAGTTTCATTCCAGAAATGTTTTTGAAATTATGTTTTGTGGTTATAACTGTCAGTTGCTATCATTCTGACACACCTATGGAGCAATTAAAAGTAACATACAAATGTTTTAAAAGGTTCTAATGACCACAGGAATGCTATGATTTTTGTTAGATTCTTTCTACAAGTAGAAACATCTTCTGCATCAAACTGGGAAACAGTATCTTTTGTGCCCCACTATCAATACTGCATTTATGAGGATTTGCTTCAATTGGCTTAAAATGTGATAGAATTCAACTTTAACACCATCGGTGAGAGTTCATAACTTCTATGGTTCCTACAGTGAATGGACTCAAGGAGCCTAGGAGAATAGTTTCTGTCAGAATATTATTTGTTCAAAGCAATGCCAACATGCCTGTTTCACATGGGCAATTATAACAAAAAAGATAAAGACAGAACTGATGTGAAGGTAGTTAGGTACAAAATCTAGGTTTATGCTAGCATTTGCAATATTATCATGACATGCTGGTCTACAATCTTTTTCTTCCTGTTTCGCTTCTTCTCTACCCCGTGTGTAATGCAGCTCATTTCTAACAGTAAGATTTCATCCTTCTTTCACAGAATCTAAAATAAGACCTGTGATTGAGCACTGAAGTCTGCATTCCTTTGAATCACAAGTGGTTACAAGTAAAAGCAAGTAATTATTTTTTACATAAAATAAATAATTTATATGAAAAATAAGCATGCTTATCTTTTTCATTTGAGAGTTTCAGGATAACATCTTCTGAAGAATGAAATCTTACATTTAGAAATAAATTGTTTAAAATCATTTGAGATGCTTTATTATAATATTGTACCATAGGACAATAATATAAAAGGCAAGTAATATGTCACTTGCTTGTGATTTATTTTTCTAAAGGTAAAAGCTCATTTTGGAATTGTATCTATTGTTCCCCAGAAATGCATATTTCTGCACACTACTCCAATTGATGCACAAAGGGTGTCCTGATAGAGTTTTTCAATACTTATAGTCAGTTGTTATCACTCAAGAATACAACTCTAATCTGTTTAAAATGTATTTGATTTTAAACTGATCATGCTCTTATCTATAGGGAACTCTTTGTAAACTGTACTTTTTTTAAAGCATCTGGTTCTGAGCAATGCAGTTAATATACCTGAGAATAATGTTCATTAATTGTTTTGTACTCATATTTGTGTAATCTATATTTAAAGGCATTTGTATTTTTGCACATAATTGTTTCTTAAATGTTTTGCTTTCCATTCAGCTCAGAATTTTCAAGATAAACACCACCATATTCAACAGTGATTTATTTCATACTGAAATAAAGTATGGATGCCATATAATACCAAACTATGCTTAAAAAGCATTCTAATAATGCATACCTCCTGAGAATTCTGGAAACTATAGACTAAATAGTGTGAGAAGGTATAAAAATGGGAATGACAGCTCTAAGACAAATAATCCAAACATAACCTCTTGACTATTTGCCAAAGGCACTGGAAAAAAAAAAAGATCAAATTGAATAAGAGACATTCACATTCAAATATGCTTTTAGATGATGTTGTATTCCACTATGTTCACAAGTACCATGTTTCTCCAACAAGAGGGCCTCCCCCAATAGGAAGTCCCAGCATGCTTTAAAGGTATAAAATCAAACTTAGCCCCTCCCATCAAATTAAGGCCTATATTAAACATGTGAAATGGGAGGAATGGTGGGGGGCTGGCCATTAGGAAGTACTTCTATTGCATACCCAGATATGGTGCTGCCTGCATTAACCTTGGCGTTGGTGGGTCACTTCGTATAGAGAGATCTTCCACCACCATTGCTTTCCCTTCTCCCCATGCTGCCGTGGTGTTTAAAGCAACACCGTGGCATTTGGTGCAGCCACGCGTGGCCAGCCAGGGCTCCTCCCTGCAACCAGAGTCCAGCAAAGACACTCGGCTTCAGGTGCTCCTGTCGCTGCCTTCTCTTTGCCTTCGAAGGCAAAGCCAATTCTTTGAAAACGACATCCTACTACCGGTACGACAAAGACTCCTCTGGCCGAGAAGGCAGCCCAACCCCACATGGGGAGGTGAATCTCCCGGGGCCACAGTGCAGGATCGGCCCACCCCGGGAGAAGTGCCCAGCCACCATCCCTACCTGAAGCCGGGCAGAGCGCAAAGAGCTTCGCCTGGGGTGCCCAGTGCAGCTGACAGGTGGGCCTTCCTGCTTGACGGCAGAGCTCTCACCAAGGCAGTGAGCACCTACCCGCTGGACCCTCCACTCATCCCGCCAGGGCTGCACCAAAGACGTGTGGGCTGGGCAGAGCCGAGAAAGCAAGCCACGGGTACGCACCCGCCTGCCAACCGAAAGAGCTGGGCCAACCTGAGCTTGGCTTCCTTTCCAAGTCCCTCAAAGCCGGAACCCCCAGGGGACTTCCGATTGCAAGGTTTCAGTGGCGGCAGGAATCCGCAATCATTCACGGTTCCTTCTGCGCTCGCTGCCGAGGTGCCCCCGATCCAGCTGGATTTGGAGGCTATGGTTACCCCATAGAGGTAACTGAAGACAGGGGAGATCCGGGCAGGGGTCTGGGGGAATCGCAATCCCCCTCCTCAGCCTGTTTAACTCCCTTTTCCCAAGGCGGTGGAGTGGCGGTCAGCAATGGCCACCACAAAGAAGCTTTCAGCCAGATAAGATTGTACAGGAGGAAGTTTGAAGAAGTGAAAGTTTTTGGCTGAACCAGGGCAATAAGCTACATCTTTATTCTGGAGGTTCAACTTTTTAAAGGATACGTTGTTTCCTAGCAAAATTGTTAAAAGCAGCAGAGAAAAGTTAAAGGGAAAGTATTTTTTTCTTCTCACTCTCCTTTCCTATGGAAATAGCAGATGAAAATTGGAAAAACCTGCTTTGGCATAGAAGGTAATTAAATCTGAAAATTAAAGCCAAGAGAATATTAAAATTTCTGAACATTGGAACTAAAAACCAAAAATTTTCTTTTTTTTTTTTTTTTGCTATAAGTGGGAAGGGAGAGGCCAAGAGTATATATTAAGATTTTGTTGGAGGAGACGGCTTGGAACTTTTAAGATCAGAGATAACGCAATAAAGACTTTTTAAAAAATTACTTTGGAACTCTGTAATTAAATTTCACCCCAGGAAAAGATAGTACAAAAAGAAGAAAAGTGCTAAATGGAAACAGTTTGTGCTGATTTGGATTGCTTTGTGACTTGTTTGACTCTTGGAAACTATTTTTTGAAAGACTAAAATCATTTGGGTTGTTTAAAAAAAAAAAAATCTTACAATGGCATTATCTGTTGAAGAATTGAAATAGAATATAAAAAGTTAAAAGAGGAACAAGAAGGCAAGGGCTCTTCTGGATCTGTTTTTCACTTCTTAGAAATGGTGATTTCTACTTACCAGGAATTACAACAACAAGAAAGCTGGGATGAAGAAGAAGAAGCCATCTTTAATGGACAAATAATTTTAGTTGAGGAAGAAAAGGGAAAGGGAAAGAAAATGGAGAATCCAAGATTTAAAAAAACAACCAAGAAACCATTAAGGTGAAAAATCGATACAATGTCAGGAAGCAACAGAAAAGAGGAATACAACAGAGAGGGGAACCAAAAGGGTGGAGATTGAGAAATGGGGAGGGGACAAAAAGACTAGACTGGATAAGAGAGAAAGGGAAAAGGGAAGAGAAGTTATAAAGACTGAAAACAAGATGTTAAAAAAACAGGGTTTTAGAGACAAAAGGGTAAAATGTAATTAAAGAAGAGATTCTGCAAAAGTGCAAGGATTGCATTGTAGTATTTGTATTTGAAATAGAGTTAGAAAATTGGAATATTATATGAGTTTAACATATTATTAAGGGAATTTAATTAGCTATGGACATTGTTTTTACTATACTATCAGCTTACTATTTTTTTCTCTTTTTATTACTTTAAAATGTACTATGTAGAATGCACTAAGCAGAATCAGGATGGAAATTAAATATTATTTTAAGTGTTAAATCTAGGGAAAGACAAAAAGTCATCATACTTCAACCAGTGATTACAGAGAAAATTTGCAGTAAAGAGAAAAGAAAAAATTAGATAATTGAAAAAGAACGGACAAAAGATAAAAGTAAAATGATTTAAATTGAGATGAAATAAATAAAATAGAATATAAGAGGGTGAAAAGAGGGGAGAAAATATATAGAAAATGTAGAATGATAAAATGAGATATGAAATAGTATATAAGGTGAGCATGAATTTGATTTATGTCTGTATAAAAAGATGCTAACCCAGGATTAAGCCGTTTTCCCAAAAAAGTTTTATGTTTTCATGTTAGTGTTTTTTGTTTGTTAAGTTAGCTTATTGAGAATTAATAAAATTTTGGAAGAACGTTAGAAGAGAATAATGAAATTGTAAACAAGACAGATGAAAGTATTAAGTACAAGGAATAAAGAGATATAGAAATTTAGGTAAAAGGAGAAGTTGGAAAAAGAATAAAATAGATATGCATATGTGAATAATCTGGAACTATGCTGTATTCAAATAAGATGTTTTACTTGTTTTGTTAAAATTTAATAAGCAGTTTTTAGAAAAGAGATTTTATGTTTATTAGGTTTTATGTTTTGTTTGTGTGTGTGTCTTTAAAAACTGATAAATTTAAAAAAAAAAAAGCCGAACCCAAAGAGGCCACTGGAGAGACTGCCCAAGGCAGTTATAGTGCTCACCTGTCTGCGGACAGGGAGGTGAGGTGACAGCACGCGCTTCCCTGGCTGGCGGGTCTGGCAGAGAACGCCCGAAGCCGCCCATCCTTTCCACCCCTTGCCCAGCCAGTCCCTGTCCCCATGCATCTCCATATGCACCTGCATGGGCATTGGGCAGAGGCGCTCACTCGGCAGGGCTCAGCTCGGAGGAGGATGCGGCACACGGCCATCGCCTTGCCTCCCTGTCCACGGATGGGTTGGCGCTATCACTGCCTTGGGCAGCCTCTCACAGTGGCCTCTTCGGTTTCGGGCTGGAGGGACTTGGGAAGGAAGCCAAGCTCAGTCAGCCTGGCTCTTTTGCTTGCAGGCGGGCGTTGCACCCGCGCCTCACTTTCCCAGCTCTGCCCAGCCTACATGGCTCTGGCGGGATGAGTGGAGGGAAGGCGGCGACAGGAGTATCTGAAACCGAGTGTCTCCGCCGGGCTCTATTTGCAGGGAGGAGCCCTGGCTGGCCATGTATGGCTATGCCAAACGCCACGGCATTGCTCTAAACGCTGCAGCAGCACGGGGAGAAGGGAAAGCAATGGTCTCGGAAGTTTCCCGAAATGGAAGTGCCCCACCAACGCCAAGGTCAACATCCAAGCCGTTGCCACCCACCCAGCCGAGGATGCAAGGGGAGAATTAAGTTTCCCCCCGAAAAGACGGCCTAGCCATTTTGGGGGGGGTCAAAAAAAAAAAAAGGCCCAGCCTTATTTTGTGAGAAACACGGTAGTTGATTATCCCCACCTAAATTCTGGTTGAACTAGATCATTCCCACAAATTCAAGCAGAAACTTAGAACAACAGCTTAACTGATGGGGAGAACTATGTTTTCTCTTACCATTGTTTAATTCTGAATATATTTCAGTTATTCCACGAATGGCATAAAAGCCTTTCAATTGATTGCAGTGCGTGGAAAAAATGGGGAAAAAACAATGCTTCTCTGTCTTTCTATATCACGTTCTTCTTCTGGCAACAGGACTGAAATAACTTTTAATATTTGGATTTTGGTTTTATCATCCAAGGCAGAAGGAAGGGACTGCAATCCAAAGCCCTGAAAAGGTACCAGGTGGCCTACAGTTGCATTAGAACATGGTATCTAATGCCAAATTCCAGGCCTACATGGTTTGTTGTTCATTAAGTCTCATTATTTTATCTAATACGAGCTTCTAAACTTGACAATAACTTTTAAATAAACCCAGGTCTACAGAAAATTCAGAAGACCGCCTTATGCCTCAAGTAAACTCCAGTAATCACTTATGGACAGCATTTATCTTGAAGAAACACCTGTTCCAAAAACTTTCACAGACTCTTGCTATAGTATAATTGATTATTGGAATGGGATATTAATTCAGTCTAATGATTACTAGAGCATCCAATGCCATACTACCAGTGTTTTCACCTTTTCCTACCTTTGAAAACCTTTTAACAATGTGTATCGCTTTAATCCGTCCCTTACTTTGTCATGTAACATCTTATGGCATCATATTTCTTAATTGTTCACCCATTTTAGAAAAAAAGAATAAAATTTTTGACAAGGCCATCACTAATCGAAGGTGAAATCATATGTAGAATCATGAACATAAAGAAAAGGCTCTTAAAGTCATTCACATTCAAAACCTAATTAAGAGCTAAAGAGGCTGAAGGACAGTTTAGATAGAAATCAATCTGTATTTGACAAGTGCTAATGTCTTTAGTAGGCAGATGTGAATATCACCTGCCACAACAATTCAAACTGTACCCTTTGGGGAAATAAATAAGATATGTGGAAGATAATTTATATTGTTTCTTGTGCTAGGGAACTATTTATTTTTCTTACCCATGCTGTGTCAGCTACCAGAAAGTAATATAACAATTATTTTTCTCTCCAGTTTAAGTCATTATCAAAGTTGAAGGGACTGGAATTAAGTCCAAAAAATTCACATGCATGCACGTGAATGATTTCTGAAAGTGTTTAACAAATTCATAATTTAAATAAATAAATAAATAAATACAGGACTTTCTTTTGCAAACCAAAATAAATAAATAGTAAATAAATAAATGCCTTTATTTTGCAAACCAGACTTTCAGATGTATAAATTATTTTGATACGCATCCCAAGAGCTATGCGCACTTTGAAAATAATTCAGAAGAAAATGCCTTAACTTCGTGAACAGCTCAGCACTTTTCTGGAATTCATTAAATCAACCCAACCTTAGTCAAAAGGTATTTCAAGAGCCAGTAAAAGATGTGATTGCTTTAAGAACGGATTCCTGAAGAATGAAATAGTGATATTTTGGAACTGAATTTTTTTTAAATCTTTTTCAATATATGCCAGGTATTGTTTGAGAAGGGAAATAAGGCCTATTTTAGATCCTTTGTGTACATTGTGTATATACACACATGTATGTAGGTGTATCTGAAAAAAACCTCGAACAGTAGCAAAGAATCTTCAGTGGAAATCTTTTAAAATAAATTTCATAGCTTTACACTATGGCAGATATTTTCNTTACACTATGGCAGATATTTTCCTAAATTAGAACAGGGAATTCAATCCGTGCTATTCATTCATTAGGTTTACATGTAAATTAATGCTTAGCATGTAAATCCCTCAACCAGATCATTCTTTAATAGGGCTCCATGGTAAAATTACTATTTTCAAGAGACGACCTTGTTATAAATGCTGCTAATTTGTATTGCATGTACATTACTAAAGGAGTTGAGGAACATCCTTAGACTATAAATAGATCAAAAAGATAGTTAACAGTTTGAGATGACTCCCCTGTCAAGAACTGCAGGGGATGTTGTCTTGACTTTAATTCAAACTAGTTCTCAAATAGGAACCCTTCAAACTATTAGTAGAACTGCTAAGTAAAACTGCTATAAATGGCTCTAAAAATAAATGCAGGAAGTGCTGGATTTTTTATAAGGTAAAACTGTTTCAAATTCAAGGCATTTCATACATAAATGATCCTGAAAGCATACATGTGCTTGAAGTTTAAAATTGGGACAGCTTCTAATTAAATAAACCTCTAAGAAAAATATAGTTAGTTTTTGCTCTTTAAAAATAAAAAGCATGATGACATGGGAAATGGAATTGTCTACATGAAAAGGTATATTTTTAAACACGTACATACATTTCTATTGGAATGGGTAACTAGCAAAGCTTTTTCCCTGGTAATGTAATTATAAAATTTAAAACATTTGTAGAATTTTAATTATGAACAATTTACCAAAACGATGCTGTTGGATTTTATGCTAATTTTAAAGCAAACTCATGTGATCTGCTGTCACGGGGGAGGGGAATGTGGGTGATTTTATTTTATTAATTTATTTGATCCTTTTTTATTCATCTTATTGTTTTAAATGAGATTTTATATTCTGTAAGCCACCTTGAGTCATCATGTGTGATTAGGCGGCAATATAAATTCAATAAATAACAAACACACAAACCAAGGACAGGAAATAATTTTAGAGTAGATTTCATTAAATCTAGTGTTCTAGATTTCTAACTCTAGATTCAATCTAGTGTTCTGTGAATAGTTAAAAGTCCCCTTTGTTAAAAAGATCCAAATTATTTACTTTTTATTATGAAATTTATTTGCATCTCATATTGTTTTGAAGTGATTTTGGACAGCTTGCAGCATAAAGACATTAAAATTATCACAGATGAATATTCCTAATACAATAAAATAAAAATGCAGTCTAAGTAAAATCATAATTGGGGAAAGAAGGCAATTGAACAGAGAGTGGGGAGGGAGGGGGGATTGGCTTTTAATTAATTAACCATCTCCTAATTTAAAAAAAACTTACTACATTTATTGACAATAAATTTCCTAGTTTATTTATTGAGTGATTAAAAACATTCTTTCATCTTATTGGAATCTTCTCCAATCAGCTGTTCTTTATTATGTTTGTATTTAAAGTTTGTGACAGACATCATTTCCTTGTTTCTGCATGTCATATTATTTGCATCTCATTTACTTGTTCAATTTAATATAAAGGCTTATTACAGAGAAAAGACTCAAATAATGAAGTGCAGATATAATCAATAATTTTAGCATCTATTTGAATTTACTAATGGGTAAGTAAAAACCTTGTTTTCATAGCCATTATTAAAAATGTGATTATTGCCACTTTAATTTTAAGGTTTTTATCTGATAGTAATATTTTAAAGCACATTCTTCTTATCCTCAATTTTAAAATAGGCCAGATGATTTTTGCTGAAAACTCTTGTAACTCTTGCAGTAACATGTTATCCACAGTTTCAAGGTCAACACAGCTACAAAGACAACAACCTGGAGAAATGAAAATGTTTTGAATATTTACATCTTCCTTAAAAACACTAGAAATGTTTTTATCCTTTCCCATTGTAATACTCTTCCTTCCACAGTTTTGGGGAAAATGTTTGGTAATCTACTCAAAGCATATCAATACTGCCCATGTGTTGGTTTGTATTGCCTTTTTTATAGAGTTGTCCAAGATACATTCATATCTCCGTTCATCACACAACCCTAGCATGATGCAGGCTGATTGCTTTAGCCCAGGCCTGTCAAACTCCCAGCCCATGGGCCAGATTTGTCACATGCTAGCCACGCCCACTTTAGAAAGGAGAAAAAAGTCCCGATATGTGATTTTGACACCCCTGCAATGTTTAGGCTGTAGCTAGCTGACAAGGAAACAGGGATTTCAGAAGCATAGCCCACGTCTGTATCTGAACTATGATTTAAACAATTCCTCCAGGTGATTCTGAGCCTTGTGGAAGCTTCCATATTTTGACATTATTTTGTAATACCTCCCTTCCTCTTTCTCTGTCCACTGTGTTTTTATCTTGTTATCATTTCACTTCTAATTGTTTGGATTATGATTACAATATTCCTAATCAAACCCTACCAGGACTATAGCAAGTAGTAGTCTAATTTCAAGTGAGATGCTTAAAATTGTTATAAAGTCTTATAGATTCAAGCATATATTATATTATATATATTTAATAGAATACATGTATGTTATAATTATCAAAAGTTTGACTTGATAAATTAATTCCTTTCTCCAGTTTTTTGATTAGCTGGTCTTTAAGATTCTGAAACCAGTGATTGTTCATCTATTTGTAAAAATTGAATATTGTAATAAATTTCTTATGAATAGAATCTTTGAAAGCAAATATATTGTCCACTGTTACTCCTAATTAGAATTCAACCATTGTTCTTGCTTTAAATAGTTAAAATACATGTTCAGTTTTATTCCTGATATTTGTAGTAACGGGTGGAATGAATTAGATCTTGAAACGGTGGAATAAACTGCAGTTTCCTTTTAAATTGATATAACTTTGGTTTGGGCTAATTTATAAAATTCAATTTGTTAAGTGCTGGTTTAGGTTCCAGACTATATTAAATACTCAAAATTCTTACATTTACAGCAGAAGGAATTAGCCATAATTCAAACTACAAACATTAAAGAAAAGGATCATTGTTCTACATCAGCAGTTACTTGAGCCCAACAAGTAATTGACTTTCTCCTCCTGTTATCTTCTATTTAGAGCTTATACTGCTATCAAGTTTACAATATCTGGTTAAAACCATGTTTGGTTTCTTTATTTTTATTTTTTTGTCATTGGCTATATCTATATTAAAGATCAGTTAATTTTTAGCTTCTCTGCCAATTTATTCACTTTGTAGTTCTTTATATTTTATATATTTCTTCTTCTTCTCCTTAATGTTTTAAATAATTTATTTGTATCAGAATCATTGGGTTTAGAACTTATTTTCTAGATTTTTATGATCTTGGCCCCATGAGGTAGACCAAACTACCTTATATCTGCCTGAGGTATGTGGAACTTGGTGATTGCAGATATGCCTCTCGAGGCTGGTTTCTACTAGCAAAAGAGGCCAACGTAACAGCAATCAGAACAACAATAACAATCCAGGCTTCAAACCTTAACAAATCTTTTTAAAAGATTAAAGATTTGTTGATAAAGAAAATTCCTAAAATGAATTTTGACACTAATGATTGCTTAGATTGTTCTACATATTGGAATCTTTGTGAAAAGACACCACTCCCACTTCCTGTTGTACATGTCTTGGTGGATAATAAGACCAAAAAAAAGATTTTTTGGAATGTTGTATAGCATTATTAATACCATAAGTTATGGCATTTACATAAAGTATTATTGTTATTAACCAAATTGGAAACTAAATGATTTTCTTTACAAAGAAGGATGTTATATTAAGTATTGCTTGTTCTAAATAGGGAATACAATATGTACAAAATAATTGATGTTAAGTTTCTCCATAAAAATATGAGATGTTTTAGCTTCCAGTAAATATTTCATCAATTTAAATAAAATTGATAACATATTTTTCATAAATATATGAAAATAAATCCTTTCCTCATTTTGTTCCCTAGAGAAAGTGTGATGGAATGAGAGAAATGCCCCTAGCGTGAACAATTGTCAAAGACATCAGGGCAGAAAGCTTTTTATATTATGAGAAAGCTCTATTGTTTTTACAAGATGCTTGACACACACTGTAAATTGCCTCCCATAACATATGTTGCTTTTTTAATATGTCTGCAACTTGGTATTCTGGTCATAATTATTTGATAAAAATATGTCTTGAACAATCAGGATTCCTGAATACTGTATGTGCACTTGTCTTATTGAAAGCTATTGTGGCATAGTGACTAAGAAACAGTTACAAATTTTATTTTTGCTGTATTCAGACAAGCTGTTTGCTGCTTCAGACCCACTCCTTGCAGTACAGGGGTAATTATACTAATTTACCTTCCAGATCATAGCCAAGTAGATAAACTTTATCACTTTTAGCACAAATTGAACAAAATTCTGGCTTGTTAGAGGGCTTTGATACAAAACATAGCATCTCAATGGATCTGTAGTAGAATATCTGTAGTAGAATAGCTCAAGGAAGTTACTATTAAAGTAGAAATAAAACAAAATTATGTAATTAAAGCCCCTGTCACACTGCACCAACGGATGGAAAGAGGATGTAAAGTAAAATGGAGGAAACACTTGTCATCCGTTTGGTTAACGCGATGTATCCATTCTGTACTCACTGCCTCCGTTTTTCATCCTCTCTATCCGTCCAGCATCCGTTAATTGATGTTTCATCCGCTCAGAAGGTTTGAGCTGCTACAAAACATTTGAACGGAAAAATTTATCCAATTTGTCCGTTCTGCATCCGCTAGGCATCTGCTAGGCATCCGTTCTGCATCCGTTATGCTATGCATATCCGTGGCTGCACGCTATCTCGCATCTGCGCAATCCTGCCATCCGCCTCCAGTGGTAAACGGACGCAGGGAGGAAGCAGAACGGATGTGGAACAGATGCAGAACGGATGCCTAGCAGATGCACACAGAAACATAAGCATTTAAATGGAAAAATGTTCGCAGAGGGGACCTATCTCGGATATTAAGGATGTCTAGAGGATGCCTAGAGGATGCAAAGGAGACACCTAGGGGAAAACCTATACTGCCTATAAAAAGGGGAGCAACTCATCTGGATCTCACTTTCAGACCAGCAGCCAACTGTGCAGACCTCTGCAGCCTTTCATCTGACTTCTGCACTTCCACAGCATCCAGTCATGTTCCACCGTGGATTGTGACAAAGTCCATTTTGGCAGCCACCATTGTTCTTAATCAACAGTGCGAAGCCATCTACAGGCCTCTTTGACTCTACTCGGGAAGAAAAAGAGGCAGCCAAGAAGCGTCTGGGGTACGAAGATGGATCGCAGAGAAGAGCAGAGTATTGGACTGTACAACAAGCTGCAGGTGGAGCTCAGGAACGAAGACACGTCAAGCATTCCAGAACTTTCAATGAGGATGCCTCCAGCCATGTTGGACGAAGTTGTGCAGCGGCTGACACCACCGGTTGACCAAGCAAACACCAAACTTCCGGCCCAGCCAAAACCTGGGCTCAAGGTGGCACTCTACTCTGCCGCCACCTGGCCTCAAGGTACCACCTACAGGAGCAGGCAGTATGGCTGGAGAGTGCCACACAACAACCTAAGATCAGCATTATGCGTCAGAGAAGTGGTGCAGGCCATCATCGAAGATACATGGAGGAGCTCCTCCAGTGCCCCTCCACTGAAGAAGGCTGGAAGAAAGTTGCAGAGCAGTGGTATCAGAAGTGGAACTTCCCCCACACCGTTGGAGCTATAGATGGCAAAGCACGTGGCCTGCAAAGCTCCAGCCAAGTCGGGGCATGCCACTTATTTCAACTACAAGGGGCTTCTTTATGCATTCGTCCTCTTCGCACATGTGGTTCGATGCCTGGACTACAAGTTCATGTTACCATCGATGCTTCATGGCAACGGCTCATCTCAGCATGCCCAGCGATACAACGCCAGTCACTCTCAAGGAGGAGCTGGAACGCAGCGTCATCATGGGCTTCCGCAGTGCCAGACCCCCTGCCCAAAGGACATCACAAGATGTGGCCCTACTCATCGTGGGGATGACGCCTTCTCCTCGAACCTGCACTCACGAACCCTAACACTCCAGAGCTCCTCACTCATGAAGAGAGGATCTTCAACTACAGGCTGTCCAGGGAAAGGCGGGTGGTGGAGAACGCCTTTGGACATCCGTTGGCCACAGGTTCCGAGGTAACTTCTCACACACATGCAGCATCGCCCAAGACCAGTGGGGAGGATCATGGAAGCTTCGCTGCATCCTGCACAAATCTCATGGCACCCAGAAAAGCCTCTCGCTACCCAGCATAAGAAAATAATTAGAACCAAAAACAGAAGCAGGACTAGCACATGGGAACCACGCCTTCAAACTACAGGCAATAGGCGGACCACTAGAGATCCAGCAAACTGGGGAATCGAGAGGAACAAAAAAAGAGCAAACAAAAAACCCTTGAATGCCAAGAGGGCAAAAATGAATAAGGTGAACAAGGCCCCAGACAGGAGGTGAGGTGAAAGGCCGAAAGAAGAAAGGCAGACTGGACAACCTCCTGAAAACCGACCAAGTGGCTCGCCGAAACTCCCCATCAGCAAATGCGAGCGTGGAACGAACCACAGTAGGACACAAAGAACACGACCAAGACATAAGATAGAACCATGATGCGAACTGGATGCTTCCTTCTACCGACCAGCTGTCTCCAACCATCAAGACCCACTAGATGCATCATGGAGCGCCTATGTATGTTTGAGTGGCCTACAATAATCAGGGCGAGTTTGTCAATACCAGCAGTTGCCAATACTCGTTTGTAGCCCGATAATACATGTGTGGATGATTATTACATTATTATTGATAATAAAGGGCCATAAGTTTGGCTACCTGGGAGGGTGGACCATACAGTCCACTATGCTTAG
>BHFT01001735.1:0-31617 GCA_004320025.1 Laticauda laticaudata
ATTTTTCTACTTGCATTTTTACATGCTTTCAAACTGCTAGGTTGGCAGAAGCTGGGACAAATAATGGGAGCTCACTCCTTTACACGGTGCTAGGAATTTGACCTTCCAAACTGATCGACAAGCTCAGCGTCTTATCCACTGAGCCACTGCATCCTTTTCTAATAATTCATACCTAATTCCAGCAACTGTTCTTCATATGTTTTAGCCTCCAGTCCCCTAATCTTCTTAGTTGCTCTTCTCTGCCCTCTGTCTAGAGTCTCAACATCTTTTTTACATCATGGCAACCAAAACTGGATACAGTATTCCAAGTGTGGCCTGATAAAGTGGTACTAACACTTCACGTGATCTTGATTCTATCCCTCTGTTAATGCAGCCTCGAACTGTGTTGGCTGTTTTGGCAGCTGCACCACAAGAAGACTCCTGAGAATAAAATGGATAGCCAAGAAAAGAAACAAATCGATCACAGAAGAAATCAATCCAAAGTTCTCACGCAAGACACAAATCACGAGGCTTCATATTATGTGACAGCCTAGCTCTCTTGGGATAAGACGCTGTGAAAGGTAGAAGGAAAGAAAAGGAAGAGACCCCTTAACCCTAACCAGCAGCGAAATAGATGGAATCAATGACAGGACAATGGGTGCACTATTGGAAGACCTGAAGAACCAGTTGGGGATGGACCCTCTGGAGAAAAATTTATGTGGTTGTTAAAATCAACACTCACTTGATGGCACATGATCAATCAATCAAATTCATGGATGCTTATGTTGTAAATTGACAAAGCACATATGAGTCCTAAACTATAAAGGTCTTTATACATCATGACACTTTGTGACATGATAAATCTTCAACTTTGCTTGATAGGAAACTGGTGGTTACTACAGAACTTTCATAATTTCTATGTGCCCAGTAGAGTCCTTGACATACACCAATTCATTTAGTGACAGTTCAGAGTTACAATGGCACTGAAAAAAAAGTGACTTTTGACTGTTTTTCACAGTTACAACCTTTGAAGCATCCCCATGTGATCAAAATTCAAGTGCTTGGCAACCGGTTCATATTTATGACTGTTGCTGTGCCCCAAGGTCATGGGATTCCCTTTTGCAAACTTCTGACAAGCAAAGTCAATGGGGAAGCCAGATTCACTTAACAACCAGGTTATTAACTTATCAATGCAGTGATTCACTTTACAACTGTGGTAAGAAAGGTCATAAAATGGGGCAAAATTCACTTAACACGTCTCACTTAACAACACAATTTTTTGACTCAATTGTGGTCATAAGTTGAGGACTATCTGTACTTTGTGGAATAACCAGATCTCATATCAAGTGCATTGAAAAAAGGGTAAAGGTAAAAGTTTCCCTGTTCTGTCCAGTCATGCTTGACTCTGGCGAGCAGGGCTCACCTCCATTTCTTACCCAAGGAAGCCAGTGCTGTCCAAAGATGCTTCTTGCTCCTGTGGCCATCATTATACTCATTAAAAAATAAGTTAAAAAGAGGATATATTTTATGTTATTATGCTAAACTAATCCACAAATAAAAGCACAAATACTACAATAGCATTAAACAATTAAGGTAGCACATTAAAGGAGCCACAGTGGTGCAGTGGATGCAGCACTGCAGGCTACTTCTGCTGACTGATGGTTGCCTATAATTTGGCAGATCAAATCTCACCAAGCTCAAGGTTGACTCAGCCTTCCATCCTTCCGAAGTGGGTAAAATGAGGACCCAGATTGTTGGGGGCAATAGGCTGACTCTGTCAACCGCTTAGAGAGGGCTATAAAGCACTGTGAAGTCTAAGTGCTATTGCTATTAACATAACTTTAAAATGATAATCATACACATTTTACACACACACACACATTATGCACATACATGTACATTGAAAGAAAAGTAAAGAGAACAACTCCCAAAATTCTACATTGTTCAAGGTTTTTTTGTCAAATGTAAACAAAAATTTCAAATGTAAACATTATACATATATCAACAACCCATTGTTGTAAATCAGGGATAAACTTTGCCTGCCATAATAATTATTCTTATCAATTCCCATACACCCCAAATTCCACAGTATTTTTAGTTATTTTCCAAATCCTTAGGGTTTAGCCAAGAACATATGCATCAGTAAAATGCAACGGTTGATCTAAACTCCAGAGTCATGTTAACAAGCCTATAGATATCAGCCCAAATTCAACAATAATAAGAGAAGACTACACCGTGTGGTTTAATGTTCCAGCTCCTGATTTATATCTCCAGCAGCAGGATGATTATAGCCAACTTTTATTAAATAGTCTAAGTATACCTAAAACAAAATGATTGTTGTTTTAACCTCATCTGAAGATCATAAGAAATTGATTTGATGTTGTTAAATGTAACCTACCATTGATTTACCATGACAGGCTATTTAAACTCATTATTCCAAGGTCAGATAAATCATATCAATTTCATCAGCTTTTTTTTCCAAATTCTTAATAAGAGTGGCCACTGGCATAGGAACATCACATAATTCTTTGAAAATTTTTCACCAGCGCTGAGCTTCAGAAGCAAGAATCACATCTGGATCAAATAAACTAAATGACGGATTCCAAATATTTGGAAGCTAATCTAGAGCCCCTCCCCAATCTCATTCCCTTATTAGAGCGTCTGGCCTGTGGAGTTTCCTTATTTAGCCTGCTTAGCATTTTCAGCAGTCTTAAACTCCACCAGAGGACAGGTCAGGAAAAGAGTTTTGACTCTCCTTTCTTTCAGGTCAGGGGGAAAAAATTCACCTCTGAAAAAAATGGGATCTTCCTCAGCCCTGGGAAAAGAAAACACCTTTACTGTATTGATCACAGAAAGGGATTTGAGTTGAGAGAGATGTATGTATGAATACAGAGGTGATATTTAGCAGGTTCTGACCAGTTCTGGAGAACCAGTTGTGGAAATTTTGAGTAATTGGGAGAACTGGCAAATCCCACCTCTGACTTTCCCTGCCCCTATCTATTCTCTGCCTCCTGAATTCCAGCTGATTGGCTGGTCTTCTTTTGTTGCCCTGCAAAGGAAAACCAAGCTGGAAAGCAGGTTAGTGGGGTGGAGAGGGAATGGGACTTTACAGTAACCTTCCCTCAGGAATGGGGAGGGAATAGTGATTTTACAGTATCCTTCCCCTGCCACACCCACCAAGCCATGCCACACTCACCAAGCCACATCCACAGAACTGGTAGTAAAAAAATTTGAATCCCACAACTGCTAAAGACATGTGTACACATGTGGATATATGACATCCACACAAACATATAGGGACCTGTGCCAGTAGTGGTGTTAGGTTGAAAATTTTTCTCTACCCTTGTGCTAAATGGTACATCAAATGGTTGACAGTTACATCACAGTTTCATTCATGCAAATAAGTAACTTTTGACTCTCCCCAAGCCATCCATATTTGTAGATCAGAAAAGTCCTTGTCACAGAAATTAATGTATCATTCTGAATCAGGTTTGACAACCTTTTGGACCTAAGAGACCACCAAATTCATAATTTTAAATTCTGGGGACCACTAATATGAATTTTGACTGACGGTGGCTTGCTGACGTTGGTGGGAGAGAGAGAGAAAGATCTGATCTAACCTCTCTCTCCCCTCCCCCCTCTCTTTCATATACACACACACAAACACACAGAGGCAGGGGTAGGATTCAAATTTCTTAACAACCAGTTCTTGTGGGTGTGGCTTGCTGGTCATGTGACTGGTTGAGCATGGCTTGTGTGTAAATATTAAAAATATTTATATAAATATTGAAATTTTTAAAAAATAGAGCAACTTTTATCCCAAATCAGGCAAAGCAGACAGGCAGATTGAGTTGCTTACAGAATCACAGATTCACTTAGAGATCTGTGTTTCTGCCATCGGCTGTCTGAGTCTGTCACATAAAATTTGCTTGCAAGCAAACTCACAAAATTAACTCACAACACACCATGTATGTAAATATTGAATTTTTTATTTAAAANCAACTTTTACCCAAAAGCAGGCAAAGCAGGCAGGCAGATTGAGTTGTTCACAGAATCACAGATTCACTTAGAGATCTGTGTTTCTGCCATTGACTATCTGAGTTTGCAACTGAACAACAGAACCTTCAGTCCTAAGGAAAGTTCGGCTCCGCTTAAAAGCAGAGCCGAAGATCTAAAGATTAGCTAGAAAGCAAGAAATCCAACGATTTCCTGATTTCTAGCTAATCTAAGGGCATAGCAGAACGGCTGATGGTCAGGGGGGTAAAAAGGAAAAATAGCAACTTAGCAGGCAAGTTTGCCAGGTAAGGAGTGAGTGGGCAGGGAGGGTTCCTGTGAGCTTTGTGAGTGTTACAGCCTTGTGTTCCTATGCAGCCTGGATTAATTGCTTTGCAGGGGGGTGACATTCCTCTGCAGACCACCAAAATTTTCTTGCAGACTACCAGTGGACGGCAGCCCACTGGTTGGCAACCACTGTTCTGAGTCACGTCTTTCCCATAGGGCAGCCTTCTCATGTGATCTTTAATGCTATGGGAAATTGGGGGGGAAAGGTATGTCACTACAAAGTACAAAAGTGTAGGAATGTTCATGACACAGGTTGTCATGATTTCCTGTGGGCTTAGAAAATAGCTAAGTTCTTGGGAGATTAAACTGATCTCAGTTTGAGGAAAAACCGTTGACAAACTTTTGAACAATTGTCATTGGCTAAAAGTAGTCTACAACTAAATTTGAGCCCAGACATTCTGTTGCTAAGTGAGGCAATAGTCAAGTGAGTTTTGCCTCATTTTACAACTTTTCTTGCCATGGTAGTTAAGTAAATCACCATAGTTGTTATGTTAATAGCTTGATTTTTCAATGAATCTTCCCCATTGATTTGGCTTGTCAGCAAGTTGCAAAGGGTGATCACATCACTCTTCAACCTTCATAAAGCCCATGTCACACTGCACCAATGGATGCAAAGAGGTTGTAAAATGGACAAAAAAGCTTCTCATCCGTTGGTTAACGCGATGTACTCACTGCCTCCGTTTTGCTTCCTCTCTATCCGTCCAGCATCCGTTTATTGACGTTTCAGGTCCACTCAGGAAGTTTTGAGCTGCTCAAAAACTTTTTGCGCGGGAAATGTATCCAATTCGTCCGTTCTGCATCCACTACGCATCCGTTCTGCATCCGTTACGCATCTGCTATATCTGCTAGGCATCCGCTGCGCATCGCGCAACTTGCATCGCTCGGACGCAGGGAGGAAGCGGAACAGACGCGGAACGGATGCAGCACGAAACAAAGCATTGTAAATGGAAAAAACGTTCCGCAGAGGGGGACCCTATCCGGAATTATTAAGGATGTCTAGAGGACTGCCTAGAGGATGCAAAGGGACACCTATACTGCATATAAAAAGGGAGCAACACATCTGGATCTCACTTTCAGACAGCAGCCCTGCGCGGGTGCGGACCTCTGCAGACTTCATCTGCCTCTTGCTCTTCCACAGCATCCAGTCATGTCCACCGTGGATCTAACACAGGTCCTTTTGGCAGCCACCATCGCTTTCTCACAGTGCGAAGCCACTCTACAGGCTCTGTGAAACTTCTACTATGGGAAGAAAAAAGAGGCCGCGCCAAGAACAGATCTGGTGTACGCCAGGATAGTTCGCCAAGAAGTAGCAGAAGACAGACTGTACAACAAGAAGCTGATGCATGGTGGAGCGCAGGACGCGAAGACACTCGGGGCATTCCAGAACTTACATTCAAGAGGATGCCTTCCAGCCATGTTTTGACGAACTTCTGCAGCGGCTGACAACCAGGTTGACCAAGGCAACACCAACTTCCGGCCCAGGCCTGGAACCTGGGCTCAAGGTGGCCACTCACTCTGCCGCCACCTGGCCTGCAGGGGGACCACCTACTGGAGCATGCAGTACGGCTGGAGCGGGGATGCCACACAACACCATCAGCATTGTGCGGTCAGAGAAGTGGTGCAGGCCAGTCCATCGAAGAATATCAAGGAGGAGCGTCCTCCAGTGCCCTCCACTGAGAAGGCTGAGAAGGTGCAGAGGCAGTGCGGTAATCAGAATATAAGTGGAACTTCCCCCACACCGTTGGAGCCAAGCATGGCAGAAGCACGTGTCTGCCAAAGCGCAGCCAAGTCGCGGGTCCACTTATTTCAAATTTACAAGGGCTCTTTCAGCATCATCCTCTTCGCCATGGTCGATGCTGACTACAAGTTCATGTACATTGATGCTTCAGGCAACGGCCTCATCTTCAGATGCCCAGGTATAAACACCAGTCACCTCAAGGAGGAGCTTTGGTAACGCAACCTGCATCGTGGCTTCCCAGAATCTAGAACCCCTGCCAACGACACACAAGATGATGCTCCTACTTCATCGTGGGGGATGACGCCTTCTCCCTAGAATCCTACCTCATGAAGCCCTGACACTCCAAATAGAGATCTTCGAACTACAGGCTTTCCAGGCAAGGCGGCGTGGTGGAGAACGCCTTTGGCATCCTTGGCAACAGGTTCCAGGTACTTCTCACCACCCATGCAGCATTGCCAGAGGACCCGTAGGGAGGATCATGGAAGCTGGCTGCATTCCTGCACAATCTCATGCGCACCCGTACCCAGTCTTGGCCAAGAACAGGCTCAGAATGAGAACAATACACAACAGAATAGAAGCGGACATGGAGCCTGGAAGTGGAGGCAAGGGCGAAACCTGATAGACACTGAGGTGTTGCAAAGGCCGCAGACAGGAGCCTCACGTGGAAGGGAAGATCAGCAGACCAAACTTCCCTGAAACACTGTGTGCAACTCCATTCAGCTTGGAGCAGGTGAATGGAAGTGCAAGACAGGATTGATAGATTGCTTATGTGATGCTTTCCTTAGCCTATCTCATCCACCACTGGATGAGGGATTGGGCCATGCTATGTTGGGGTGGCCTACAATGAAAGCGCATTTTAATAAAGAGTTGTGTTTATGATTCAAAGTTGTGGATCAATGCTTACATTGTTATGATAAGTAAAGGGCCAAAGGTTGTTGGCAGGGGCTGGAGGGTGGACCAACAGTTCCCCACTTAATGCTTGCACTTGGGAGGTTTATTCTATCCCACAAGCTATTACCCATCCAAAGGGTATTCCCTGCCTCAGCCCACTGTTATCTTAACCCATCCCACAAGCATGGCAAAGGCTTAAACCATTTTCTAAAAAGTTTCAAGAATGACTTTATTTAAAAAAGAAACGAGCAGTGTTGAATCAAAAATAGACCTTTACATTAAAAGGAAGTATAAAACAAAAAATGAGAGTCTCTTGGCACTCCTCTTGGGGTACACTCACGGGAGGTGTGCCCAGTCTCAGGGCGTGAAAGGGTGCGCAGGCTGCTGTGGAGGGTGGCTGGTGCTGGAGTGCTTGTCATCAGCTCCTCCAGAAGCAGAAGCGAGGCAGAAGCCGCCAGCCCCAGAAGAGCGGAGCCCGTGCCTGCAGAAGCCCCAGGCAGAAGCCAGAGTTGAGGCGCTAAGGGCGGATGGTAGCCCTGTTCCCTCTTGCTTGCAAGGGCTTGGCAGCAGTATGGCTGAGAATTGCTTGTGCTTCAGCATGGGTTTGTAGGGGTGTGGCTGGCGCCCCCAGAGGCTGGCAGACAGGCGAGGATGCGCTGGCAGAGGGAGACCAAGGCTGCAGGAACGGCGTGGCAGGGAGGCAGGCACCAAGGCTGGTCAGGAAGGGCTGGCAGGGAGGCAGGCACCAAGGCTGGCAGGAAGGCTGGCAGGAGGCATGTGGCAGCAAGGCTGCTGGCACAAGGCTGCGCAGGCAAGGCTGGCAGGCAAAGGCTAGGCACGAAGGCTCGGCAGGGAGGCGGCACCAAGGCTGGCAGGAAGGCTGTGCAGGGAGGCAGGCCAAGGCGGCGAAGGGCTTGCACGTGCCCAGGTTGAGAGGCTGGCAGGGAGGCAGGCACCAAAGGTGGCAGGAAGGCTGGCAGGGCAGGCATGCCACCAAGGCTGGAAAGCAGGCTGGCAGAGCAGGCAGTGTACAGGCTGCGGAAGGCTGGCACCACAGGCTGGCAGGAAAGGCTGGCAGGCGAGGAGGCACCAAGGCTTGCAAGGCAGGCAGGGGCACCAAGGGGCTTGCCAGGCAGATGCGCTGGCAGCAAGAGCCGGGCGCAGGCCAGGTCAGACAGGACGAGGCTGGTGGCAGCCAAGTGCTGGCAGGCAGGCAGACAGCAAGGCTGGCAGGGGAGGCTGGCAGCAAGGGCTTGCAGGCAGACATGCAGGCAGGAACAGGCAAGGCAGTCGATGTGTCTGGAAGCAGGATCTTTCCTCTGAATGGCGACCATGCTTCCGAGCTGCTTCCGTTTATATCCGGCGAGGGGCCGACGCGAATGCTAATCTTCCCCAACGCGCAATTAACCGCTCGCATCTGCTAAGGGGGGGGCGGGCTCCGCTGTGCATCCGCCTGTGCATCTGCTCGTGCATCCGCTTCATCCGCTGTGCATTCCGCTCTGCATCCGGCTGTATCCGTTCTGCATACCGCTTTGGTATGGGCTCCGAGGTTGGGCGTCGTCCCTGAAGGCCTAGCGGATGTGGCCATCCGCTCCATCCGTTTCCAGTCCGCCATGGGCTTACCATTCCGCATCCGAGCTTTCCATCCGCCCTGGTCTCCTGCGTTCCATGTTATCCGCTCCGGTTATGCGCAATTTTTGCCCTTGCTGAGAGCGATGGAACATTTTTCTCGTCTGTTGTGTCCGTTTTGCATCCGTTGGGCAGTGTGACAGGGCCTTAAACATGAGTCATTTGCCAAGCATCTGAATTTTGATCACGTGACTATAGGGATGTTGTAATGTTCATAAGTGTAAAAAACAGTCCTAAGTCATTTTTTTCAGAGCTATTGTAACTTTGAACAGTCACTAAACCAACTGTTGTAAGTCAAGAACTACTTGTATTTGCATTGTTCAACCTAATTTGTGATGTCAATAAGGCACATATGCTATCTCCTTACCAATTTGAAGTTGATTTTAAAAGCTGGCATGGGCTTTACATATTATTTCCACCTCCTTCCATCTCAATCCCTCCCAGCTCCTTTCGTGCGCCCCCCTCAAGAAATAATACCCAGAATGAAAGCCAATTCAGACTTTGTTTCCAAATCTGCTGAGTTGATTTCAGTAATGCAGCCAACTTCAGGGAAAGAGAAAACCTGTTTATACAAGTGGTCTACTTACTTCTATTGCCAAAGTAAGTAGGAGCCCCAGACTCATTCATGCACATTGAACACACCACAGCTCCACTTCCATTTTAAAAAAATCACAACTATTGTTTTTTTTTTCCTCCAAAGGAGTTGTGTAGATTTTATGTGACAAAATTAGCCACCTTGGATGAGATTGTCATTTGTGTGTGAATTAATTTTCCTTACCTAGCTGTTCCCAGAATATGAGTAAAAAGCATTTTGAAAATATATAAATTCCTCATGTTCACCTAATAGCAATAATTCTTTTCTATCTTTCTAAGTGCCCTTAGCTCAAGTGGTTGGCAAATCATCTGGAATTTTATTTTATTTTATCTTTGGCATCACAGTTCTATTCAGCACTAACCAGCAAGGTCAAAGGGTTGGGTTTCTGGCCACTGAAATACAAAATGCCATGAAGGCATCAGGCCATAATTTCAAAACGAGAGTTAATTTTATTAAATGAAGAGGAACCAAAGTCCTAATCCCCAATCCTATCCTAAATGCTTTCTAATAAATTCTGTTGCCAAGAAACAGTAACCAACCTACTGTCTCCAGGTTTGATCTTCTGTGTACGCTGACCCATCCAAAACAAGGGAAAGTGTTGTATGATTCCTATGCCCAACGAAGTACAGAGAGTGTTCCAGTATCACAGTACCCAAGGCACAAATTATCTGTTTCAATTCTCAGGGTGAAGTGATGAATAGCTTGAGAATCAATTGGCTGTTTATACTCCTCAGTTGGTTTTGACTATGTTGACAGATCAATCCAACCATATTGAGGCACAGTTATAAACTTAATTTCCCCTTTTTCTTGACCTCCGTCAACGGTATTTGTTTTCTTCATGCATAAATATATTAACATCTAGTCATCTAATATGTAAAATGGCAGCAATATCAGTCTCAATAAATTGCAGAAATAAGAATCAGGAGCCCTGCATTCGTGAGAGAGTGGAAGGAAGAAACAGAATGATGAAAAGGGTGAATTGTTTTGTGTAGGGATAGATTCAGGAGTTCTGTGTATGGTTGTTTGGAGCTCAAAGGAGTCACATTAGATTTTCTAGTTCAGGATATTTCAAGTGTATCTCTGTAAATAGATTAGATTCCTATAAAGAAATTGTCTCTCATAAGTGAATCATTTTGAGACTGCATGCTGACATCCCCACACACAAAAGGGGAAGAGACTAAAGTTGAAGATGGTAAGTATCAAATGAAGACCCTCACCCAAGAGTTTCATTTCTAAAACCTGCAAATGCCAGGAAAAAATTCTGCCTCAGGGGCAATTATTTTTTGCTTGACTTTGAGAAAGAAAAATATCCTTCATTCTTCATTTTCTTGGCCTCCAGTACAATTTGTGCCTTCTGCACTAGCAGGTCACATGATAGCTGTGTTCCATCTTTGAGAGGCTCTTACAAAGACAAGGGGGTCAAGCTCATTTCCAAAGCTCCAGAAGGCCAGACAAGAAACAATGGTTGGAAACTAACCAAGGAGAGAAGCAACCGAGAACTTAAGGGAAATTTCCTAATGGTGAGCACAATCAACCAATGGAATAGTTTGCCTTCAGAAGTTGTGGGTGCTCAATTGTTGGAGGCTTTCAAAAAGAGACTGGGCAGCCATTTGCCTGAAATAGTATAGAGTCTCTTACTCTAGCAGGGGGCTGGACTAAAAGACCTCCAAGGTACCATCCAACTCTATTAGTCTATGTTCATCTATACAGCAGGGGTGGGCTGATACCAGTTTGCACTGGTTTGCGCGAACAGGTTGTTAATTTGATGGCCAGTTCGGCAAACCAGCAAATCCCACCCCTGGTTGCCCACCACCTGCCCCACCCTTCTCAGGAGTCCCCTCACAGCCCATTTTGTATCACAGGTAAGTTCAGGCCCCACACAGAGGCTCGGGGGGGGGTGAAAAATGGGCCATTTTCACCCTCTCAGAGGCTTGAGGGAAGCTCCGGAACCTGGGGAGGGTGAAAATGCTCCCCTCCCCGCAATCCGTTTTTGCAACCAGGATGGTGCAAGAGGCCAACTAGGCCATTCCCACCATGGCCACACCCACCCAACAACTGGGCAGAGAACCGGTTGTTAAATTGTTTGAAGCCAACCCCTGTATACAAATAATGTAAACATAACAACTCCCTCATTATGACTTCAAATCCTGATGACTTCATTGACTCTCCGTATAATTTTCTTGTTAGTAATGTTTAAGTGGTTTGCTAGTAATATCTTCTGTGATGTTTTTTAATCTCACAACCTAGCTTATAACTTCGGAATATCCATATATTTTTTAGAAGCAACTAAGTTAACTAGGTGCTACCACTTGCTGTGTAGGAAGAGGCAAATATGGTTATTGCTCCCATTTATCCCGATTTGTCGGTGTTGGGAAAGTTGTGTAGGAACTCTTTGCAGAAGAAATCATTTGCAAATAGAGTTAGGGTAAGGACAGGATAAGGTAGGCATGAAATAGAGAAGGTAAACCTTGTTCAGGGCATCAGTTTTTATTTCTAATTAAGATATGATAGGAAAATAATTAGAATAAACCAATTAGTTCACTCTCAAATTCCTTTATGTTCCTAAGCTGGGGAAACACATAGATTCTTGCAAAATCAGAATTTTGTATTGCAGCAAGAACTTAAACAAGTACTTAAAATCCCCCAAACCAGATTCCCTTATTTCATTAAGTATGGTAGGTAGACCTCCCTTAACAACAATAAGTGGGCCCAGCAACTCTATTGCTAAACAGAATGGCCATAAACCACAGTATCAAAGCCTATACCAACTTATAATGGCCCTTTGTGACTTCTATAGTTGTTGTAGTTGTGATAGTTGCAGCAGTTTCAGTTGTGATAGTTAAATGAGGCCTGTGCAAGTTAAGCACAATGTTATGTGATCACCATTTGTGACCTCTGCTGGCTTCCCATTGACTTTGCTTGTCACCAGCAATAAAGGCAACAAATGGAATTCATGGCAACAGGATGCTGTGACCATTGTAATTGTAATTGCCAGTTGTCAAGCACTCAAATTGTAATCATTCCACCATATGGAGCAACAGTGCAACTTTGAGAATGGTTGTAAGTTTATTTAGTGCCATCATAACTTCAAACAGTTATTGAATGAATGGTTATTAACCAAGAAATATCTGTATAGGGTTCTGTCTCCTTCAAGGGTTGATAGAAGACAACTTGCAAATATCTCAGTGGTAAATAATTGAGCTAGCTTTTATTCTTACTAGAATAGGTTTCAGGATGCTCAAAATTTGGAGAGTTCACATATGGTATTCTCATCCATTTATTTATATTAATAAAACCAATTATAAATGACTTCATTGAGTTAAATCTCACATAAATTATTCTTGAATGCTTTGATGATCCTTAGTTCTGTGGACAGTAATCTAATAATTTCTATTTTTGCTTGACAAGCTAACTCCATTTAAATTAGGTTAGAAGGAATAGAATGCTTTCTTGACTATCAGATCACCAGCCTAATCAAGCAAACTGTGAAGCTACTTTTAATTGGATATTTAATAGACTTGGCTAAAATTGTGGTATAATCCGAGAGTGCTCTCACTTCCATAGATAAAGCACCACTTGGGCACCCCTCGTGACACCATTATTAAAAATCCTGCAAGTTAAGTGATATTCAAAGCATGTTATTTGTAATATTTAGACTATTCAACAAAACAGCAAAGAATTCAAAGTAGTCGAATTTTCGGTCAGTCTCTCCTGAATTCTTCAAAAGCCATTTTGCCTGCACTCCTACCTGAAGTGGGTTTCCACTCTTGAGACCATCTTCACAGCTTGTTAATTCTCTCCAGCCTAACAGAATGTTGGAAAGAAGTTATATAAAGGGATGCTAAAGTCTGTCCATCCCTCTGTCTGTCAACAAGGGAACCCTAAAAGCAAAGCAGAACTGGACCAAATTTCATGTGGAAAGATGGAAGACATTCAGAAATAGGTCAGAAATATAGAGAAGAAAAATCTCCATATTTCCACCCCTCCAAATAAATTCTCTAATGCATCCAATGGGGAAGGTAGTTGGACAGTGGATCAGAATGTTGTAGGTCCTCCTATCTAGGCCATTCCCATCCTTCCTCATCGTGTGACCCACACTTGACCTATAAAAGGTTGGAAAGGGTTCCTGAAACCATAATGTGAATGCATTTTATACTCTCTCCTGAATTATGGTGGCCAGAGCACTCTTTCAATGAGGTCTGTCCATATTTCCTTTTTTTTGTACATGATCCTTTTTAGTATAGCAGTCTGTTCTCCACTTCTGATAGTATAGACATGACATTTAAATGGATTCACAGCTTAGCTTGAATATCATATCCATCAAAGGTTTCTGATCAAACTGAAATACAGAGTGAGATGCTATAGAATTCCATCCTGACTGTTCCGTCTGGAAAAGAAGCGCGGTAGACCGGGTGCCAACAAATAACTCTTTATTAGTTAACAGCAAACAGTAACGGAACATTGGCTCAAGCCGCGGCAGCCCTTTTTATAGAGGATCGCTTGCCGGCTTGTAGCCAATGACATTGCTTTAACTTTGCCGCCTTTGAGCGGCTCCTTGGATTGGTTCCACATGAACCAATCCACTACTGGCCTTTCTGGCCAATCAGCAGAGACTACTTGGAACCTTCCAAGTTATACAGAACACTGACCTTGTAGAATTTGATATTTTTATTGGCCTGGATGAAGAGATAGAGGGGTATGCAAGTGGCACAAAAACAGGGTGAACAGAGAACAGAAATAAATCCATTAAAGAAAATGAGCAGAAAATATCAGGATGCAATTGAAATGAGACAAATGCTAAATTACTGGGGAACTATAAATCTAATACCCAGGTATGGAATGGCAGATATCTGGATTGGGAGTACATATGGAACAATCTGAATATGGGCTAGCATTGTAAAAATACAAATGCAACATTAGACTAAAACCTGAGAAATAGCAGTTTTATGCTGTGCTGCTCAGAACTCACCTTAAATATTGTATCTACTATAGTTCTGGGCACCACCCTTTATTTAGAACAGGCATGTCCAATCCATGGCCCTTGGGCCACATGTGGCCCTGCGCAACTCATAATGTGGCCTCACAAGATTGTAAGCTTTGAACATTACTATGTGATTTATACACATTAATACCTTATATTTATATTTTATATTATATTTTAATATAATACCTTATATTTTATATCCAGTTGATGACAATTCCTCTTCACTCAATGCAGCCTAGGCAGGCCAAAAGGCTGGGTACCTGTGCTTTAGAAGATGTGGAATACATTAAGATAAGAGCAGTGAAGAGGCTCAAGAAACTAAAAACTGTTATGAGATATTAAAAGAACTGGGAAAGCTTAGCCTTGAGGTGGGGGGGGGGAGGAACCTTCAGAAAAAAATGACCAAGGACAGATATTGTAGCCCTTTTCAAATGGTTGAAATAATATCACACCGAAGAATAGCATGACCTGCTCCTTGTGTTCCTGAAGCCCAGGATAAGGATGATATTAAATTACAAATTCTCATTTTATTGGGGGAGGGGGACATCCCAACAATAAATGTAGTTCAACAGAAGAACCAAGATGAGAAGTGAGATGGTGATGCTTCTCCTTCATTGTATATATTCAAATGGAGGCTAGATCTTTTGGCGGATGATTTAAGGTAGATTTTTGCACTGAGCAAGGAGTTATAATCAGTGACCCTAAAATGGCTTTTTCCAGCTCTATGATTCTGTGATCAAAGTGTTCTCCTTGCAGTTTTGTATGCTTGAATGAACCTGCTGCCTTGCATGCTGTTGACCCCCTGGGTCCCACCCATTGTAGCATGTTAGACAGCTTCATTTCAGTCTTCTTTTCCACTCGAGGCCCTTTCACATGGAGCTTTGGTGATGTTCCGAGATTGGTACCTTGTTCCTTTGATCCCATGCTATCAATACTGAGCAGCTCAGGTGCTTTTCCTTCCGCTCACCTATAATTTAACTCTAATTGCAGTTGCTGGACCTTCAGAGTCTGGTTTCCCATTGATAAAAAAAGAAACTCCTACTCCTTTCCTCCCCTTCATTTATTCCGCAACCGCTAAGCTGCTACATCATCTGAGCATTGTGCATGGAGCTTTGTTCGGTAGTTTTTTTGGAGTGGCAAAAAAGATCTGCCTGCGATGCTTAAGGAAGTATTTTGAGCAAGTATCCGAACCTTGGACCGGTAACTTATTATATATTATAATAAGATATGTTAGTGCTGGGGCCTGGTGGCGAAAATGATACCAAAGGTATGTATGAAATGGTTTTTTAACACATATTTCTGCAGGCAAGCAGAAAGCCTAGGGCAATGATATAAGAAGTGTGACCCAGATCCTAGCATCCCGATATTGTCCATGATGGTAGGATAATATATATTTAATATATATTTAATAGATAATATACATTATGTTTGTGGGTTTCAAAGAGCAGCATGGAAGCTCAAAGTTTTTCAGTTACTTAATGGGGAGGGGGCATTCTAACTTTTAAACCCTCCCAATGCTGAAGAAATCCAGGCTTTGGACATGGCCCTTAAGATGATGGATGTTTTGCAACCCTATCCTAGGGCATTGTGATAAGGAAGACTTCTTTGGCTCAGGAAATGGAATGATGGGAATTGCAGTCAAACATACCCAAGGGCTACAGATGGGAACAGATCACTACTACAGAGTCTTAAACCAAGCACAACCAAATGTGTGCACATTTGGCGAATTTTCCTTCTTGTCTTTTTCTCCTAAGTTCCTTTGCCTCTTGCCCTCATTTTTTTTTTCTGTTGCCTGACTGGGCCATCTTTTACCTCTGAAATTCAGATAAATGTTGTAGTGTTTAGCTTTGTGAGGCTTGTTTTTTTAAATGACCATATCCTCATTTTATTTAGGAGATCGTAAAGGTGCTTTTTCAAAAGGCAACTGGACTTTGTTTCTCCTTGAAGATGTTTCACTTCTCATCCAAGAAGTTTCTTCAGTTCTGACTGAACAGTGGAGGATAGAAGGATTTATATTCCTTGCAGCTACCTGGTCATTAGCACTTTTTCTGGGAGTTGCTGAAACCACTTGGAGATTTATCTGTGCCCTTGGGGTCACCTGAACAGTGAAAATGGGTGTGGAAGCTTCTTGGGATTTCTGAAAGGACTGTGTTATAGTGCTAGTGACCAGATGGAATGTAAATCCTTCCATCCTCCACCATTCAGTTCAGAACTGAAGAAGCTTCATGGATGAGAAACAAAATGTCTTCAAGGAAAAACAAAGTCCAGTTGTCTTTTGAAAAAGCACCTTTGGGACAGCCATGACCTGGATTACTGAGAATCTCCAAAGATATTTGTGAGATCCAGTGGTGGGATTCAAATGTTTTTACTATCAGTTCTGTAGGCATGGCTTGGTGAGCATGGCTTGGTGGGCACAGCAGGGAAAGAATACTATAAAATCCCCATTCCCTTCCCGCCCTACTAACCTGCTTTCCAGCTCCTTCTCCTGTGCAGGGCAACCAAAGGAGACCCAGCCTATCAGCTGGACTTGGGAGGCAGAGAATAGATGGGGGCGGGGCTAATCAGAGATGGGATTTGCCGGTTCTCCGAACTACTCAAAATTTCCGCTAACGGTTCTCTAGAATTGGTCAGAACCTGCTGAATACCATTTCTGGTGAGATCTCATGCTTTTAATATTCTCTCAAAATAGGAATTAGTTAGGAATACTCTGCTTTTTATGAAAGTACTGGGATTCTAATCAATCCATTTTGTTCCATAGAACAAAATAGAGCTTCTGTGTGTCAGTGGCCTATATCCTGCAGTTAATTTCCCCATTTTTGTTAAAGTACAATGTAAAGTCTTCCTTGGAGAAACCCAGCTCGTGTAATGATTATTAAATGAGGGGGGGGGGGGATTTCTTTAGGTGCCAATTCAGTATCAATGTACTTGATTAATAAGAATAAGTATCTCTGCAATCCTAGTTTACAAATTCACAATTGCCTCTGCAGATTAAGATTCAAACTGCACCCCTAAAGAGTAATTGAAATCTTATTTCTTATCTCTTCAAGTATCCTGATTTGGGAATCTGATATAACACATTTATAGGATAAATCCATTTTAGGAAAGGCTGAACACGTGTCATCAAACGTTTCAGAAAATACTGAGAATTGTTAGGGTAGAATTGTTTCCTGTTTCATAGGGTCTCAGTCTGTCCCCAATGACTCCCCACAATTGACATTGTGTATTAAGTCTTGAATAACTAAGCTACAAAAAAAAAAAGAACAAAAACACGTGAACTTTATAAATTAATGTGGCAGACAATTGAAAATGGCAGGATTGGAAACAAATCTCCCAAAGGCTTTAAATTTTATTCTGTTGCTAGGTGCTTAAAAGGACTCTTATGGTTGGTTGCAATGAACCAAGAACATATAGCGTACCTTATTTCGTCACATTTATTTTAGATGTTATAAAACACAAAACAAAAAGAGGTTGCTGCATTTGTAACGTTCTGCACTCTTACAATCCTATTTCACCTAGAATTATTGTTTTCCCCAAATCTCTCATTTTACTCAAGCTCTTCTTTTCTTTATCGTATAGTTTTAAGACAGTGTGGCAGGCACGGTTTGGGGTTTGCACTACAGCTACAGCGTGAGAGTACCAACACTGATTTCATAACCTTTCCAAAGCTTAATTTAATTAATGCTGACTGGAGGATCTGACTGTCGGATGATTCTGCAGATGTCCCGGTATGATGGATCCAATGCCTTGTTTTTATGTCTGGATTGCAGCCAGCTTTATCAGAACCTTGGCAAATGAGAGATGGGCTTGTGAACTGCTCGACCCACATCCAGGACCTGGACTGGTTTCACTCTTATGGATTTCACATAAAACTAAGTGTTTTTAAATGGCAACTCTAAAGCCTATTTGATCTGTCTGGGTGGCAGTCACTCCTGTTTTCTCTCTTTTTTTAATTCCCTTTCCTTTACTCTGGACAATTATTACTTTTTTTTCTTCTTTTCTACTCGCTTGCTGGGCTGATCAGTTGTGAAAGACAGAGAGTGAGAGAGAAGCAAAAGGATAATTGCATATAGCATCATATAGCCAGGGCTTCCTTGACAACACAAATAAGACTCTTTGATAGCAGGTCTCGGCGACAGTGCTAGGGGAGCACCAACTGTTCAAGAATCCAGTTGTGTTTATTTGGATATTGTCTTGTGTTGCTGCAAAGGGTTTTTTTTTTCTTCTTCTTTTTTTTTCCCTTGCTTTGTGTTTGGGAAAAGCTTTCATGCTGGCAGGCTTCAACTCCAGAAATTGCTCATAGCCAATATGCATGTATGTTTGTTTTTAATTAGTCACTCATTGTGGGGAATAGATCCGGAGTCTCTCTGTCCAGAAGCTTAATCACACTACAGAAATCAATGTGATCTTACTGAATGAACACCGTGGACCATTAATTTACTTCATTTCAGCTTCATAATACAAAACACTGGTGAGTGATCTTTTATTCTTTCTCATGCATGTCTTCTCATTTACAGCAAGCATAGCCGGGGGAACATGTGGAGGGGGAGAGCAGAGACAAATGGGGCAAATTGATGGACCTTATAGTAGTAGTATTATATAATGTCCTTCTACCTGTTGTGCATATATCTTTCAGAGTACCTTGTTCAACCACCACTGATACTCGGTACTTTCCTGAGTTGCATAGGCTTGGCACACATAGCCCTGTGGATTGATGCACGCACCAAATTTAGGAAATTCCCTCTCCGGCTGAGTTAGAAAACTGTAGAAATTACTTGACATGAGGGAGACAGACTACTTTGCCAGCAGTTAGCATTCAGGTTATACTTCTCTGGCATATGCCACATCTATGCATCAGGAGAAGCCTCTCCTGACTTCCAAAGGATGTCTGATCAGCATGTTTCCAGCATATATTTTGTGCTGTGGATCATGAGAGTTGATTTGTGCTTAATTGTAGTGAGTGTGAGAAATTCAGCCTGCAGAGAGGGTTGCCTCCCCCTCCTCCTGCCCCCACTTCAGCAGCGTACGTTTTCTGCAATAGTTAAACAACTGGAATATTTACTATGGTTATCATTCCTTTATTGCCCTAATGTTTCATTCTCAACGGAAGGGACCAAAAGAGAGATGGCGAAATGCAGTTAGCATGTCAGCAACTGAGGTTCATGTTTCCCCTGCTACATTCCACAGATGTCCCGGCTATCTGACAGTTCCCCCAGCTCTGATTACAGCATTGAATAGTCTGGAAGAGAAGCACGAGGAATCATTTGGGAGGGTGTCTGCCATCCAGATTGCCAGGTCTCACCTGGGACCGACTCCTGATAGAGCGGATGTCTCCAGAGGCGAAAGCCCTCCAGTGCATTGACTCATTGCTCCATCTAGCGTTGACTGTGGTTAGTTTGTGCAATGAAGTCGTGCCAGTTTTTTTCTTTCCACCAAGCAAGCAGTGAGATCAGTGAAGAAGGTATGTTGTAGGACAATGTGCTCAGGACACAACTGTACCTGCTGCCGTGAATGTCTTCAGTGTTCCTCGTACCAAAAAAGTAGTGCTCATGCAGCTAGCAAGCCTGAGAAATGGGAGAAAAATAAAGCAGTCCCCTTCTTGCTGGTTGAAATTGGGGGGGGGAGGGAAGGGGATTCGGATGTTCTAAGGAAGGCGAGAGAGGGGAATGTGAGAGAAGATTGGGAAGCAATTGAGGGAAAGGAGATAGAGCAACAAGTAATCTACCACTAAATGTATCTCAGCATTGGGTTGAGATGCATCTCATTCTCAAGTTTAAGAGCAGAGCTACACCCAGCTGAAAAAGAAAGCATGGACTCTATACTAGACATATGAGTTCCATCACCCCCGTGCAGTTGGTTGGATTTTGCTTTGTATACCAGTGATTAAGAAGCATGATTGACTTCCTCAATTAATGAATGTTGCCCATAGTCAAAACCATTATGGAATCATTAGATTTTAGAACTACATTAGATTTTGCATGTCTTTGGAAATTCTCAGTCATGCAGGCCATGGTTGTCCCAAAGGTGCTTTTCCAAAAGGCAACTGGACTTTCTTGAGTTTTTTTTTTACCTTGAAAATATTTAATCCAGCTTCTCATCCAGATGACTGCAAATATAAATTTAGAGGGCGTGCATAAGCACACCAGTGGGCCTACCATCCCTGTCCTACTGTTCCCATTTATTCACACTCAATTATTATGTATATACTTATACCTGTTTATACTTATATGCTTATATGTTATGTTCATACTTATACTTGTTTTCTCATACATGCTTGGCAAACTAAATAAATAAATTCTTTCATTCTCCATCATTCACTCAGAACTAAAGAAGCTTCGTGGATGAGAAGTGAAAGGTTTTCAAGGAGGAAAGTTGCCTTTTGGAAAAGCACTTTTGGAATTAGGTTTTACAATGACTACTGTTATACAGTTGTGTGTTAAGTTAGACTAGTGTTATACAGTTGGGCGCCAAATAAATCAGTTAAATACACCCATATCCTCATGCATACCATATTGTTCACTATATAATGGATCATCTATTACTAAGGTTACCACAAAACTTGGAGGAGCTAGATAGGCACAGCTGACGGCATGGAGATAGAGTGGATGAGAAACTTTCCTTCTTTGAAGTTCTTTAGCAATAGCAGTAGCATTTAGACTTATATACCGCTTCATAGTGCTTTGCAGCCCTTTCTCTGGTTTACAGAGTCAGCACATTGCCCCCAACAATCTGGGTCCTCATTTTACTGACCTCAGAAGGAGGAAGGGCTGAGTCAACCTTGAGCTGATCAGGATTGAACTGCTGGCAGTGGGCAGAATTAGCCTGCAAGACTGCATTCTGACTACTGCACCACCACAACTTTAAGTTAACTTACACTAAGGTCCAAACCTGTATCTATTTAACTGGTAAAATATCATTTAAAAATCATACCAGTTCCAAGGAGTTGCAGAAGATGTTGGTGTGCTAAATATTATTTATTAACAGAAATATATATGCCATTTTTGTTTCAAGTGTTGTGATTCAATGAGTCTCATAATAACCTTGCAGCTTCCCAATATAAGCTTGTGGCTGCTGATTTTCCACGAAGCAGAATATCAGGGAGGGGACAATTCTTACAAATTAGATGTTATTTTTTTTTAGACAAACCCTACATGACTACACCTCAAAGGCAAGGAAAATCTCTGTCTTATTGCTCTTGGTCAATGTTCATGTTTGGAACAGCTTCCATCCAGGAAGTTCAGCTAACTCTGAATGATTCTCATTGATTAGAAAATCTCTTTTTTGGGACAACAGTAGCAAATATCTAGTGAACTCAGATTTCTGTATTTACCGGTAATAAGGGCAACCCATATAATAAACCTCAGCCACCATACAAAGAATGTGATAAGATGTTGAGACAGAGAAAGAGAGATAACCAGATGGTTTCACACCTCTCCATAATATCCTAATATTTCTTTCTTTTGGTTCTTCTACTTTCCTTTGGCTTTCTCTTTGTTTTTGTTTTTTTCTCTGATTGTCATATTCATACCTTACGACTATTATTCTTTAAAAATAAAAAGTGTCGCACATCCTTTGAGATCTTGGCAAATATTCTTGTTTACAGTCAAGAGTGAGGCTACCAAATTAGCTGCTCAAACATGCATGTTCTCAATGTGATCTTGGGTACTTTCTGCACCCTGCAGATGAAGATGTAACTCAAGGCACTATAACAATCCCATTCAGTCTGAATAATTGTATGAAAGTTAAGCGTATGCACACAGCACCCTTATGTCTTGTGTCTCTTGATGAGCAGACACAAAGATCTGAAAAATGTTTTTAAGTATACTTCACCTGAATTCCCCGCTTCTGCCGTGATTCAGAATCCTGCCTTATATTGTGGTTCTAAAGAAGAATTAGACACATTGAGAAACATTTAAGTGCAGCCATCTATTAACTCACAAGAAACAGTAGAGATTGGGTTGATTCACTGTAAATTGAATGTTTACCTCATTCATAGTTTCAAAATGCAAATCAAAAGGCAGATTCCTTTACCTTTGTATTCTGTAGTTCTGTACTAATTTTAAAAAGCATGCTCAAAGTAAAAAAAGAAAAGAGAGAGCATGTATTACTCAAGATAAAGCACAGAAGTACACTGTGGTAGAAATGCCCATGTTCAGACAAAATTGGGTATAAAAATGTGTATGCACACACATTCAAATGGTTCTAAGTTGCAGGTTCAGCTGTGGCTCTTGGAAAGGCTGAAAAAGGCTTCTGCCTGAAATGCAGAATACATGTAATCCTCAATTTATGACCCCAATAGGGACCAGGAAATTGATCATTCAAGCAGTGCAATTGTTGAGTGTGGTATTGAATGACTGTTCCCAATTTTATGAATGGTTGGCACACTCATTAAGCAAATCACTGTGGTCATTAAGCAAGACATCATGTAAGTGCAGGAATCCCTGCTGGCTTCCCCATTGATTCTGCTTCATTTGCTGGAAAATTTGCAACTGACAATCATGTGACCATGGGATGCTGCAACCATCATAAGTGTACAGTGATTGCCAAGCACTCAGTTTTATGATCATGTAATCACAGGGACGCGGAGATGTTCACGAGGACCAATTGTCAGTCATATTTTCTAGCATTGTTGTAGCTTTGAACAGTTGCTACGCTAAGCAAGAGCTGTGGGCCTGGGAAGAGCCCTAATTTGTACACAACCCTTGAATGGGGAAGTGGACAAGATCAGGAGTTAGACTATTCCCCAACTTGGATGGTCCAAACACCCACAGCCCCTCAGCTTTGATAGGATTGTTTAGAAACAGTTTGACAGGCTCCGTCATCTCAGGTAATTCAGGTACAGCTACGAAATCAATTCCATATACAACCTTAAAAGGGATATGTCCTGTGCTGCTATGGGTTAGGTGTGGCCAGATTTAGAACTGCGTATAGGCCTGGGTGTGGTGTGGTGTGTCTCATGATAATGGTAATAAAAGGAAAGGGAGCAAACTCAAACCCAACTCTAACCTTGCCTGGCTTTTAGCCTTTCTTGTCAGAGAAGAGTATTTGTTGTTTACTGAGCTAATGAATAAACCACCATTGCATGACAAAGGAGCTGGAGTTTGTATTCATTTCAGGACAAATCTTCAATATTCAAGGACTGGCTGAGACAGTTCCTTCTCCCCATCTAAACCATCAGGAGCAAGGAACCCAGAATGTCACGAGTAGTTTCATCATCACTACTCATCTATAGACAGGAATCTTGCCAGACTAAAGCACAATCTGCATAACTATTAGATACAGTTCCCGCCTGCCAAGGATTCCAGGCTGATTTGCCTCTTAGGTCCTTGGGAAAAACTCTCTCCCTCTTGTGATTCTGCACCAGATTCCATCACATAAACCCACATAGCCTCTAGGCACTGGGACAGAATCTCAACAGCTTTACTTGGCTGTCCTGGAGTCAAAAGATAAGACTTGGGTATGTTTAACATACTGACAATACCAAAGCCTAAATTGGTAGATGATCTCACCCAGCAGTTTCATTGTAATTGTTGAAAAGGAGGGGAGACAGAATAGAATCCTGCAGCATCCAGACAGGAGTAGTGAGGAAGCAATATCTCCCCACCCACCCCCAACACACATACACATTAATGCTAACTGAAACCAGCTCTTGAGAAAGGAAGAGAACCTTCACAAAACGGTGCCCCCAATTCCTAACCCACAGAATCATCTCAAAAAATGCCATGGTTGACACTATCAAAACCCACTGAGAGATACAGGAGAACAAGATGAATGCACCACTGCTATCTCAGTTCTGCCATAGGTGATTGGCAAGCATGAATAAAGCTGTCTCAGTACTAAAGTCCAACCTGAAACCTGCCTGAAATGAGGATAATCTGTTTCCTCCAGGATTCTCATTTGGCCTCTTGAGGAGGGGGGGGGGACACCATTGCCTCTTTCGAGGCAGGGTGCATCATCCCCTCTGTCAGAGAGGTTTGTACCTCAGCATGGACCCAATCATTGGTGATGACCTCCCTGGCCACTTCATGACCCAGAAGAGTTCCAGATCTGATAAACGGGGCCAAGCAGACAGCAAAATGAGTCCTGTTGCCCACTTCCTCAAGAGTCACCAGCTCAAACTCATCCCAGAAAATGGGAGCTCTGCCACTGGGCAACAGCCCCTCTTCTAGTCACTTCTGGGTGAGGAATGCCTATAAGCTGCCATACTCTATAGATAATTGGAATTAGATAGAGGTGAAAGAATAACATTAAATGTAAATAATGTTACAATTTTCAAACCTCTGAAACCTTCCTTAGGAATTCATTGACACAGCTGTTAATTCAACATAATGTATGCATTCTAAGTTTCCTTTGCAGGGTGACTGGCTCCAGATGCTCAAGATCATAAAACAGGCTTTCTGTGTTTTTGCAAGAATGTAAACACCAAAAAAAATGCATCTGTTTTTTTTTTTCAGTTAGTCTGTTTCCCACTCACCTGTATGGGCATGTTGAACACTTCTGGGTCTTATCAAGCTTGACCCTAAGATTAACTATTATTATTATTATTATCATTATCATTATTATTATTATTATTATTATTATTATTATTATTATTATTATTATTATTATTATTATTATTATTATTATTATTATTATCATTGTTGCGGTGGTGGTGGTGGTGGTTGTTGTTGTTATTTCCCTATCCACACACAACTTACCCTTTAAGTAGCATTGGAAGTTTTTTTCAGATCTTATTGTAGATTTATGTGATTTCCATATGTTTTTATGTGATTCAATAAATAAGTTGTGGGTTAAGAGTTTGATTCCATGATTGGAGGCAACTGCCTAGAAAGATACCATTTATTTAGCAATCTACAGGCAGGTTGCATAAATTAGCTTTCCTAATAAAATATTTTTACCTACAGGTGAAACTCAAAAAATTAGAATATCATGTAAAAGTTCATTTATTTCAATAATACAACTTAAAAGGTGAAACTAATATATGAGATAGACTCATTACATGCAAAGCAAGATAATTCAAGCAGTGATGTGTCATACTGTGTTCATAATGAGATGATTATGCTTACAGCTCATGAAATCAAATCTCAGAAAATGTAGAATATTGTGAAAAGGTCAATATTACAGGCTCAAAGTTGTGCCACTCTACATCAGCTGATAAGCCCATAAGACCTGCAGGTATCCTGAGCCTTTAAATGGTCTCTCAGTCTCTGGTTCATAGAAATTCACAATCATGGAAAGATGGTCGACTGACGTTTGTAGAAAACCATCATTGACACCCTCCTAAAAAAAAAAAAAAAAAAAAAAAAAAAATAAAAAAAAAAAAAAAAAAAAAAAAATGGAGGAAGCCTCAAAATAATTGCCAAAATGAAGATGGATATTTCCCAAATTCTGTGTATCAAAGCACATAAAATAAAAGTTATGTAGAAGGGAAAACGTGTGGAAGAAAAGGCACAAGGCAGCCAGAAGACCGCAGCCTGACGAGGATTGTCAGGAAAGAGCCTATTTCAAAGTGTTGGGGACTTTCACAAGAGTGACTTGTGCGGAGTCAGTGATCAAGAGCCACACCACACAGATGGATCCTGGAATGGCTTCAAATGTTGTTATTCCGCTTGTCAAGACGCCTTGACAACAAACAATGCAGATAGAAGCATCTTACCTGGCCCAAAGAAAAACAGAATCTGGTCTGTTGCTTCGTGGTCCAAATCCTCTTTTCTGCATGTGAGAGCAACTTTGCAGTCTCATTTGAAACAAGACGCCAGAGTTCGTGGGGAAGATTGAGAGGCACACACTGCAAGATGCTTTGAAGTCCAGTGTCAAGTTTCCATAGGTCTATGTTGATTGGGAAGCCATTCATCTGCTGGTGTTGGTCCACTGGTCATTCAGTTAGAGTCCATGTCTCAACCACGTCTACCAGAGATTTTGGAGCACTTCATGCTTCTTCGGCAGAGAACATTATGGGAATGCTGATTGCATTTTCCAGCAGGACTGCACCTCGCCCACACTGTCCAAAGCACCAAAACATGGTTCAATGACCATGGGATTACTGTGCTTGATTGGCAGCAAACTCACCTGACCTGAACCCCATAGAGATTTTATGGGGCATTGCCAGCAGAAAAGGAGAGACATGAGACCGGAACAATGCAGAAGAGCTGAGCTTACTATTGAAGCATCCTGGTCTTCCATAACACTTCAGCGTGCCACAGGCGTAGCTTTCCATGCCCACGTGCATTGAGGAAGTAATTGCTGCAAAAGGGCCCAAACCAAGTAACTGAGTCATATGCATGCTTATAGTTTTCAGAGGTCCATATTGTTCTATGTACAATCCTTGTTTTATTATTGCATGTAATATTTCTAATTTCTGAGATTGTGGATTTGGGTTTTCATGAGCTGTAAGCCATAATCGTCACATTTATGACAAATCATGGCCTGAATTTATCTTGCTTGCATGTAATGAGTCTATCTTCATATATTAGTTTTCACTTTTAAGTTGCATTACTGAAATAAATGAACTTTTGCACAATATTCTAATTTTTCAAGTTTCACCTGTAATATAACCACAGGGAGCACATCAATCAAACTTGGTACTCTGGGTGCTACATTTTTCCTCATAATGGATCTCTCCAAGGATGCATGTCTTACACATAATATTTTTTTTAAACATCAGATCCCTAGTTAGTCGTAATCGGGTAGCTGTAATTAGAGGTGCCATAAACGATAATTTATTTCTCCTCATTATATTGTATTAGTGAAGTAAATGAACTCAGATGACTGTGTATGACTTGAACCCAGTCAGAGGTACCTAACATAAGATATTTCCTCATATTCAGGAGATACCCTAATCATGTGTGAATGTTAAGAAAATGCCAAATTGTTTTATAGAAAGCAATGACTGTCTAGAGCACAGGTGTCAAACTCGCCACATCATGTTGCCATCACATGACATTTTGTGATGTTTTTCCCATTTGTTAGGGTGGGGTGTGTGGCCTGTGCATGACACATCTGGCTTACAGGATGCCAATTTGATACCCTTGGTCTAGAGTATTGGTAGAAGATGACTCTAAGACAGAAAGAGTGTGGGGTCACCTGTTGAAAACAGTTGCCCACAAAAAAAAATAATGAAAAGGTAGAAAAAGAAAAGGAACATTAAAGTTCATAGAATTGCTAAATTTAAAGAATAGAAGGTGTTTGGGAGACCATCAAGGCGAGTGGTTCTCAACCTGTGGTCTACGGGGGGGGAGGGGCAGCTGCGATGCCATCACAGGGGATCCACAAAGGCTTGAAGAAATGTTATAATTTAAATCTTGAGTTACTGTAAGTTTTGGGGATCTGTGGTCACAAAAGGGAGTCTGTGGTGAAGAAAAGGCTGAGAACCACTGATCTAGGCCAGGAGTCTCCAACCTTGGCAACTTTAAGACTTGTGGACTTCAACTCCCAGAATTCCTCAGCCAGCTTTGCTGTCTTAAAGTCACCAAGATTGAAGACTCCTGGCCTAGGCTGTCCCCTGTCCAGGACAAGACAGTATGGGTTCCCTAGAAAAGTATCAGTTTTGATTAAATGCCTGTTTTGCAATTTACAAAAAACAAAAAGGAAATTAATTATTTGCCAGTCCCAAAGCTATTGCTAAAACTGGAGGCCAACCCAGTCAGACCTGCCAGAAAGAAGCATACTTAGACTAGAGAACCGAAGCCTTCATAATCTAACCTAGAGCAATAATGCAGATGGGCTCTTCTACCATGCGGAGTCTGTCTCCAGGTATATAACATCAAGAAGGCTTTCTGTTCTAATTGGTTCTCACTCTGCTTTATTAGCTGCCAATATCATAATATTGGATCCAAGATCCAGGCTAGTTTCAAAATCACTCTAGTTCTGGAATGTGTACACATCCTGGAGCCCTGTCTTCATTTCAATAAGCCTGACAAAACTTTTCCATTCTTTTAGTTCTCATTCTAAAGCTCACTTTCCCTCAATTTTCTTCCTATCAAAAATGCTCAGCCAGCTTTCTCTCACTTGAAACAGACACTCTCACAGAGACCCCCAAAGTCACCTTCAGAATAAAAATAGGAAATGGCAGCAAGCCAGGCTTCTTCTGACGTACATTCATTTGCCTAGGAAAAAATTTTTACAAATACAAAATTAGGTGACAGACAGCATAATAAGAAGCTAGAGGAGTTAGTGAGAAGCAACCTTGCCTTTTAGTAAAGAATGAGTTGTTTTAACTGGATAGGGCTACTTTGTGGGAATGAAACATGCCATCTCCAAAAGGAATCCTGCATTAGAACTACATAGTATAGCAATGGAAAGCCTGAGATTTTTTTAAAGGGTGGGTGTGTATTTAATAATACCCTTTGTCAATTATCTACTGCTGATGTTGATGAGGGCTGAATACAACAAGGTTCCATTCTAAGCTTCAAGGTAGATATTATGAAAATTAATCTCTATTTTCAAATATGGAAGGATAAGGATTTCTATAGTCTATCTATCCATCTATCATCTATCAATCATCTATTCCTCTATCTATCATCTAGCTATCTATTTCTCTGTCTGTCTATCTATCATCTATCTATCCCTCTATCTACCTATCTATTTATCTATCCCTATCAACCTACCTACCTACCTACCCTTTTAATTTATTTAATAAATTGGTAAAGCCACTCATCTCATGCAAAGTGACTCTGGATAGCATCTCTATCTCATGAAGAAAAGATCAGGCAGCTCTTTTAAAGTCAAGAGATAACTGAGGTATTTGGAGACATAACCAAGAGATTTGCCTCTGCTTCTCCTATGTTTTAAGTTGCGACATCTTAAAAAGTCAAGATAAATTTCCACCTACCTTTTTGTTCTCGCTCCTCCTATTTTTCTCATGTGCCAGGAAGCACTTCTCAGGTTTCTTTCCATTTATAGAAACTGTCACTTGAGTTTAATGAAGCATGTTCTTCAATGAACATACCAATTATTAGCTTGTCTCCTGGCATATGTTAGCCATTTAGAGAATTCATCTGTTTACAATAGTCCACTAGACTCAGAAGCATGCAAGACTATTTGTGATTTAAACCAATTTAGGTTTCAGACATCTGCCAACATCACTTTTAACAGGTAGAAAGTTGAGAGAGATACCAGACCTTGGGCCTCTGCTGAATTGTATGATCAATTAGTGAGAAGGGTTCAGTGGGGAGAAAAATATGATGCCTGGTTATCAAGGCAAGCCTGGGACTTCATTTTGGACTGGATCAAAGGAAGGATTAACATTATTCTAAGCAAGCAGTTCATCCCGCACATCCCATTGTTGAATTTTTGAATTAAGTTACACAAAAAACACTCACTGTTATAAAGCGAGCATTGAAATCTGTGTGACTCTTAAGATGCCAATTATACATCAAATGGGTGGATAGTATAGCACAGTGCTTTTTTCAGAGTGATAGAGAACCACAGAGATAAGTTTGGAAAAACTGTAACAGCAGTTTTATAATATTTAAGTCCAGATCAGGAAGTATATGGGATTCAAATTAGCTCAGCCTTAGCACTCCGGAACATAAGAGGGAAAGAAGGAAAAATGATAGCAGGCTTTTAAGATTTTATTATAATAGTCTGTATTAACAAAGCATAGGTGTACCAGTACTTGTGGAGTTTCTTTCTTGACCTCGTCCCCTTTGAAGAACTGGCCAGAAGTATACGCAGGTAACAACCAGACTGCTGTTACACAAGGGAGCTAGAATTTTTATGGTTGTTTCCTAACTATCAACTCCTTATTTTGTGAGTCCCACCACTATTGCTCCTGGTATCATTTTATCAGATTGCCCCCAAGCTCTCAACTTTACAAAAGTGTCCCTACTGCACCAAAAAGTTGCCTGCCTCTAGAGCACAAGACAAATGTGTTTCTTACGTGCAAGCAACAGAAAATATGAGTGTTTATTTTAAAGGTTGAAAAACTTGGTTTTCTTTTTCTGCAAAAATCATTTATGGTGGATTGCTCCTACCTTTTCAAAGAAGCACACTCAGATCAAAGCCAAAGGAAAACTAGAGGGGACAGGCAGTGTCGAGACTAGAAAGAAGCAGGGCACTCTTTAACAGTGTCATGAAGGAAATAATGAAAAAGTCCTAATGCAAGGCTGGCCAATTGCTCTCTCTAGCTCAGGGGTATCAGACTAGATTTCTTTGAGGACTGGATCAGTATTGTAGTTCTCCTCCACAGTCCAGCCAGGGAGAGTGGGGGACAGATGCCTCCTGCAGCCCCCTGATGGCCAAAAAGGGGCATGCAGCGGCTGTGTGTGAGCCCTCCCCTGTGCCCCATTTTGCCTGTCAGAGGCATCCTGGGCTTGTCCTTTGCTATTTCTAGGACGGCCCCATGGGCCAGATTTAAGCATCCCTCAGGTCAGATGAGTGTGTTTTAGTCAAGGCCCCCAATGTAAACCAGTTAAAACAGAGTGCCAAAAATGCTTTTGGCACTTCAGATTTTTCTTTCCACTCTCCAGATTAGGCTACTAACTTTAATAAATAAAAAATAATGGAAAATGAAATTACAGTAACAGAGAAAGCAAAAATATGAATATGGGATAAAATGGTGCTCAGATAAACACGGTATTCCAAGGTTTTAAAAAGACCCCAATCAGCATTAAAAAGAACAAGTGCATCAATCAAGACAAGGAATTTCAAAATTATTTCCATTCTACAGAAACTGAACAAAAGTAATTTGATTTGGGACTGGGAAGGCAGGCTGAAACAGGCCAAAGATTCACCACTGGCATATTTTTTCTTTTGTTTGCAAAAACGGCTGTTTTCATGTAGAAACTTAGATTTCTAAGATTCTAATATAGGCTATTTCCCATGAACTCACTTGACAGGTTCAAGAGTGTCCTTGTTCTAATAGCAAAGTTGTCCTGCCTCTTTTATAGGAACTGTCCTGTGAAAGATGACCCAGCAAATGCAGAGCTTACAACTTTCCCAGACCAAAAAGAATAACCCTCCCTCTTCTCCCAATGCCGCCAAGCGTCTCTACCGGAACCTCTCCGAGAAGCTGAAGGGAAGCCACTCATCCTTTGATGAAGTATATTTCAGAGCCCGAACAGATCGTCTCAGTCTCCGGAAGTCTTCAGTGGTAAGTCTTTGGTATCTCCTGCATACAATTTAATGTCATATCTGTTCTCAGTTCATTCCAGTAGTTCTTACAATTCTCTCCCCAGGGGATGCCATTTAAAACAGCTATTGTACAATACAGCTTAAAATTTTAAAATTTATGGGTGAGGAAGTTTTAATTAAGATAGATNAGTTTACCATATGCACTTATTTTCCTATTTTGTTAAAAGCAAGCAATCCATCAAAATATATAGCTCTGAATTTCTTTGGCATAATCTAATATGACTCAGCCTTTATTGGTCTGGGATCATAAATAAAGAAATACATTCTGCTAGCCTCAAAACTGGTCACAGGTTACCTGCTTTTCTTACATATGCTTGACCCAGTTCAGAA